>JAFFSR010000336.1:2085000-2157714 GCA_017163975.1 Anastatus disparis | reverse complement strand
CGATGGAACGCAAGCGAACCTACGAACGGAAGAAAACAGAAGATGGAACTGCAATCGTTCAGAAAGAAGAAAGACAGGTGACCATGGAAACCTGGCAAAAAACATGGAATCAGATGGTGAAAGGCCGATGGACACACGTGCTCATTAGGGAGCTGGCTCCATGGGTCGATAGAAGATACGGGGAGGTCAACTATTACCTCACCCAGTTCCTTAGTAACCACGGGTATTTCTGCGCTTATCTCAGTAAAATGGGAAAGACCCAGAGCCCGGGCTGCATCTTCTGTTTCGCGGATCGCGACGATGCGTATCATACGTTTTTCGTCTGCCATCAGTGGAACGAAGAAAGACGCCAGGTTGAGAGGATATTCGAAGCGTTAACGCCAGATAACATTATCAGTGAAATGTTGTCGGCCAAAGAAAAGTGGGACGCTATGGCACTATTTGTCGAAAGCGTCCTAAGAAAGAAGAAACCGTTCTTAGATAGGGCAATCGAACTAAGTGCGAATGAGGAGCGGGGAGTCAGGCTTATACCTCACCATAACCTAGAGGCAGTAGCCGGTCCCATAGATTCGGGTGCGGAGGGTGACGACGAGGACTCGTCTTAAGGACGAGAACGAATCGTGCACCCAGGAAATGTTTGAGATAGCAGCAAAAGCGCCAGCTTTAGCTGTGGTATGAATGAGTGTCGTTGTAAATAAGCGCGAGATTGAATGTTAGTATGAGTCAGACGCGGTAGAGAGGATAGCCCCACAAGAGGCATAAGATCCATCTTAGAACAGGAGAATCAAGACTGAAGAGAAAATTATGGACTGATTTTGCTCTCTTTACAGAGCCAGTCCATACCATACCATATATATGCGATCGATTTATGCTCCCCTTTACAGAGCCGATCGCCAGGCAGAAGATAGCCTTTTAAATCATGTTGCTTATTAGGCATAGATCTATATTATTGGAAATCTGATTATTATTATTATTATTATTATTATTATTATTATTATTATTATTATTATTATTATTATTATTATTATTATTATTATTATTATTATTATTATTATTATTATTATTATTATTATTATTATTATTATTATTATTATTATTATTATTATTATTATTATTATTATTATATTATTATTATTATTATTATTATTATTATTATTATTATTATTATTATTATTATTATTATTATTATTATTATTATTATTATTATTATTATTATTATTATTATTATTATTATTATTATTATTATTATTATTATTATTATTATTATTATTATTATTATTATTATTATTATTATTTATTATTATTATTATTATTATTATTATTATTATTATTATTATTATTATTATTATTATTATTATTATTATATTATTATTATTATTATTATTATTATTATTATTATTATTATTATTATTATTATTATTATTATTATTATTATTATTATTATTATTATTATTATTATTATTATTATTATTATTATTATTATTATTATTATTATTATTATTATTATTATTATTATTATTATTATTATTATTATTATTATTATTATTATTATTATTATTATTATTATTATTATTATTATTATTATTATTATTATTATTATTATTATTATTATTATTATTTTATTATTATTATTATTATTATTATTATTATTATTATTATTATTATTATTATTATTATTATTATTATTATTATTATTATTATTATTATTATTATTATTATTATTATTATTATTATTATTATTATTATTATTATTATTATTATTATTATTATTATTATTATTATTATTATTATTATTATTATTATTATTATTATTATTATTATTATTATTATTATTATTATTATTATTATTATTATTATTATTATTATTATTATTATTATTATTATTATTATTATTATTATTATTATTATTTTATTATTATTATTATTATTATATTATTATTATTATTATTATTATTATTTTATTATTATTATTATTATTATTATATTATTATTATTATTATTATTATTATTATTTTATTATTATTATTATTATTATTATTATTATATTATTATTATTTTATATTATTATTATTATTATTATTATTATTATTATTATTATTATTATTATTATTATTATTATTATTATTATTATTATTATTATTATTATTATTATTATTATTATTATTATTATTATTATTATTATTATTATTATTATTATTATTATTATTATTATTATTATTATTATTATTATTATTATTATTATTATTATTATTATTATTATTATTATTATTATTATTATTATTATTATTATTATTATTATTATTATTATTATTATTATTATTATTATTATTATTATTATTATTATTATTATTATTATTATTATTATTATTATTATTATTATTATTATTATTATTATTATTATTATTATATTATTATTATTATTATTATTATTATTATTATTATTATTATTATTATTATTATTATTATTATTATTATTATTATTATTATTATTATTATTATTATTATTATTATTATTATTATTATTATTATTATTATTATTATTATTATTATTATTATTATTATTATTATTATTATTATTATTATTATTATTATTATATTATTATTATTATTATTATTATTATTATTATTATTATTATTATTATTATTATTATTATTATTATTATTATTATTATTATTATTATTATTATTATTATTATTATTATTATTATTATTATTATTATTATTATTATTATTATTATTATTATTATTATTATTATTATTATTATTATTATTATTATTATTATTATTATTATTATTATTATTATTATTATTATTATTATTATTATTATTATTATTATTATTATTATTATTATTATTATTATTATTATTATTATTATTATTATTATTATTATTATTATTATTATTATTATTATTATTATTATTATTATTATTATTATTATTATTATTATTATTATTATTATTATTATTATTATTATTATTATTATTATTATTATTATTATTATTATTATTATTATTATTATTATTATTATTATTATTATTATTATTATTATTATTATTATTATTATTATTATTATTATTATTATTATTATTATTATTATTATTATTATTATTATTATTATTATTATTATTATTATTATTATTATTATTATTATTATTATTATTATTATTATTATTATTATTATTATTATTATTATTATTATTATTATTATTATTATTATTATTATTATTATTATTATTATTATTATTATTATTATTATTATTATTATTATTATATTATTATTATTATTATTATTATTATTATTATTATTATTATTATTATTATTATTATTATTATATTATTATTATTATTATTATTATTCCTCCGCATGTTGCTGACCTTGTAAGTGTCCACCTACGATGTGGTGGCGGGGCGGAGGCTTAAGCACGATCCACATATCGCTAGCCATCCTTAGTGATGACTAAGGATATCTGGATGATCGCGTAGGCACTTCCGCTTCACGGAACTGCCAACCCATTAAAATTTTGTGTTCGTATTTACGTGTACTAAGAAGCAACACAGTATGAATGGATGTATGAATGAGCTGTGGCTGCCAACCAATGGATATTCCCGTCAGACTACTGGAGTTGTTCGTTAGTGGTGACTTGCTGACCTCTGTTTAGTAATAAGAGTAAAAGTTAGTCCCCTCTCCGGCGAAAGTCGTGACGGGCAAAGGTCTCGTGAAACCACATGTCGGCTAGGAGCTTCTACGTACTTCTACTAACGTAACCGGAGCCCATGAAGGGGTTGAAGTTGGTCTGTACAGGCGCAGGTGCGAAGGATTATCTGGTCAGTATTTCCTTATACCGAGTCCGCGCAGGAGAACTGCGGAACGTCTAGCCTGAAGTTTAGGGCCAGGCGCAGCACGGTACTGACGTCGCCCACTCAATACGGATGACGTAAAACCTTTAGCATCAACATGGCGCGGGCCTAACCCGTAAACATCTCTTATTTAGAATCACTCGGTGTCGCTAGGGTTGACCACCCGAAAACCGCTTCTCGGCTGCGGCATCTTTAATTAGGGCACCTCACAGGCGGGGATAGTGGCTCCACTGCGCCTGGAGCTCCCATGATGGGCGAACCGTCTTAAGCCAAGTATACGTTTTATTATGTTAAATTCTCAACAACACAAACCAAAAACCAACCAGAAGCGGCTAGCAATAGCCAAAACAATAACGAAGGCCAGATGTCGCAGGCTGATCCCCAAAAGAAGTCAGGGGTAGAGATCGCCTGCTTGACAATGGAAGAAAGGTCTCAGAGGATGAATGAGATCTTTGCGCTCTTCAGAGAAGCTCTTCAGGTCGATGCCCAACATTCCTAAAGATGTTAAGAATAACCTTCCAGAGCTCATCGATCACGTGGATGCCCTCAAGACGGAGTTTTCTCCTCTTGCTTGAGGCGAGAACGGTCACTGAACAGATGGAAGTGACCGAGACGCTCGAAGCAAGCGCCGCAGCCAAGCGGACTTTAGAGGATGACTCGCTCGATTCTGGCAGCAATGCTGAATCCGCGAGCTCTTTAAAAGAAGCGCCCTGAGAGTCTGATGGTTGAGGACGAAAGAAAGAAGACGGCTACAAAATCTAGTGTCCAGAACGTCGCAAGCATGTAGCAGCAAAACAACAACAGCAGCAGCAGCGCAACAGCAGCGAAACAACAACAGCAGCAGCAGCGACAACAACCGCAAAAACAGCAGCAGCAGCCGCAGCAGCCCAAACAACAGCAACAGCCACCAGCGGCCAGAACATCGGCCATCGAGACAGAGCAGCCTGCCCAGCAGCTGCCAAAAAAAGAAGAAGAAAAGGAGGAGAAAGACAAAAAGAGAGGTCTGCCGCCGTCCTCATAAAACCAGAAGAAGGAAAAACCTACAGTGACGTCCTGCAGAACATCCGGCAGGATTTAATCGCTGAGAGCCCAACGACCAACATCAGAGGGATAAGAAAAACCAGGGCCGGAGATGTCCTGATCGAGTTGGGCTCAACTAAGGGACTTAGAGACCTTCAGTGACTTTCCTTGAAAGAGGACGGTTGGTGAAACAGGCAACGTCAAGGAGATGTGCCCCAAAGAAACGGTCGAGATCAGAGACATCGACTGTCTAGCTTCAGTAGAAGAAGTGAAGACCGCTGTAAAAGCTGTTTTACACCGAAGGCCAACAGGAAGTAGGGGAGTTTAGCGTCTCGCTGACCAACCCCAACAGCAGAGAGCTCCGCTTGGCCATTGTAGAGATGGAACAAGACCAAGCGGCGTTCCTGCTCTCTCAAACCAGGATAAAGATCGGCTACACCAGCTGCCGTATCAGAAGTTGGCAAAGGGTTCAGCGCTGTTTTAGGTGCCTGAACTACGGTCACCAGGCGCGTGACTGCCGAGGACCTGACCGTAGCAAGATGTGCTACAAGTGTGGCAAAGAGGGCCATAAGGGATCGGCCTGCAAGGCTACTGATACTCAGTGCATACTATGTACCGAGCGGGAAGTAGACCCAGCAGAGCGGAAACACATCCCTGGGTCAGGTCAGTGCAGAGTCTTTCGCGAGACACTGAACCGATTTAAAAAAACGCTAATGATGGGCCGCGTAACGGTCCTCCAAGCCAACTTACACAGAAGCGACCTAGCCAACAGCCTTTTGACTCAAATCAAATTCGAGACAAAGGCTGATGTGCTCTTGATAAGCGAGCAGTACACAAACTGGACCGTTAAGACCTGGTTTAGAGACAAGCTTGGCACTGCTGCGATTTACGTAGACCCAAAGACCATCAGAGAAGACGCAAATGGAGCTGAAGAAGGCTTCGTATGGGTTAAAAGCAGAAACGTTACATACGTGAGCTGTTATTTTACACCAAACTCAACAGCAGACACGTTTAGGCGCCGTCTGGATCTGCTGGAAGACTCTGTCCGAAGAATGGAAGGTGACGTCGTCGTCGCAGGAGACTTTAACGCGAAAGCGTTAGAGTGGGGAATGCCACTGCAGGACAGCAGAGGAGGATACATCATGGAGATGGCAGACAGACTCGGCCTAACAGTGCTAAACACCGGAAGCACTCCAACATTCAGACGAGGAGCTAGCGGTACGATTCCTGACGTATCCTTCGCATCAGAAAATCTTTCACGTAAAGTGTCAGATTGGAAGGTGCTGGAGACATACAATGGAAGTGACCACCAGTACATCACATTTCAAATCCATGATGGATCCCAATCATCGAGGCGAAATGTCGCTAGACCAGTCAGATGGAACGTTGCCAAGCTGGACTCTGAGAAACTTGTCCAAGTACTGCAGCAAGGATCAGACTATCTACCGGACGCGACAACTGCCACCGGAAACGCCGACGCTGCAGAGGTTCTCGTAAAAGAGACGATGAGTCTCATTCACAGAGCCTGTGATGCATCTATGCCGCGCAAGGGATCGCGACATCATAAGCGTCCAGCGTATTGGTGGAATGACGAAATCGCTAGAACGAGGTCAGAAGCTCTTAGTCTCAGAAGATCATCACAGAGAGCAAGAAAGAAGAACTCACCAGCAGCAGATCTTTTGTCTGCGCAATACAGAGACGTGCATAAAAAGCTTCGTAAGAAGATCAATCGAAGCAAAGCACAATGCTGGAAAGACCTGAGCGAAGACGTCAACAGAGAGGTGTGGGGCTTGGCCTACAAGATCGTGACCAAGAAGCTTAACGCCGCCCCCACGTTGCCATTCGAAGAAGAGACCATGGCGAACATCGTAAACCACTTGTTCCCTACGCATCCACCACTCGAAGAACAGGAGAATACAGGAGAACCAGAAGAGATCCCGCTCTTTACAAGCGGAGAGCTACAGATAGCTGCAAGAACGATGAAGAACAATAAGGCACCTGGGCCTGACGGAATACCATCCGAGGTCCTTAAATGCATAGCGGTGAAAGCGCCATCTCTCTTGTTGAACATGTACAACGCGTGCCTCCAGACGGGTGTGTTTAGCACTCCCTGGAAGATTGCGCGTCTTGTGCTGATCAACAAAGGAAAGGGAGGTGATCCCCGGCATCCATCGTCCCACAGGCCACTCTGCATGTTGGACGAAGCAGGGAAGCTATACGAGAGGCTGCTTAAACCGCGATTACAAGGAGCTGTACAGGCGGCTGGCGATCTCGCTGACAACCAGTACGGCTTCAGGAAAAAGCGGTCTACCGTAAATGCAGTAGAAGAAGTAGTAAAGGTAGCAAAAGAAGGATGGACTGGGAACCATCATTCCCGTCTTATTGCGTTTCTAGTCATGCTGGATACGAAAAACGCTTTCAACTCAGCAAAATGGCCTGACCTCCTTGCTGCGTTGAAAGAGTTTAATGTACCAGAATACCTTATGCGAGTGATACGAGACTATCTGAGAAACCGTATCCTCCGCTATGAAACAGAAGAAGGCTGGCGTGAAAAAGACCTTAGCGCAGGCGTGGCACAGGGCTCGATCTTCGGCCCAGACTTCTGGAACATCCTGTTCGATGCATTACTCAGACTTGCAATGCCGGATGGGGTGAAAATGTTTGCGTACGCTGATGATGTCGCTTTAGTCATCTCCGCGAAAAACGAAAACATTGCCCAGCACATACTAAACACGGCGATGAGAAGAATTTCCGAGTGGATGGTGAAGCATGGTCTCGAAATAGCGATGGCCAAAACAGAAATCGTGCCCTTAACTTGGAAACACATCAACATCGAGTTTCCCATGACAGTAGGCACAAACGTGGTGCAGACAAGAAGTGAGGTGACGTATCTCGGCATAAAGCTAGATGCAAAACTAACTTTTTTGACGCACCTAAAACACGTCGCTAATAAAGCGATAAAGAAAACGTTGCAGTTAAGTCGTCTTATGGCCAATACCAGCGGCCCGAAATCAAGCAAACGACGACTTTTAATGACAGTCACGACGTCCATCTTATTGTACGGCTCTGAAATATGGGCTAACCAAATGAGAAAAGAGACGCACCGAAGCGTACTATCTTCTGTTCAAAGGAGAGGGGCTCTTAGAGTCACCAGCGCCTATCGCACTGTCTCGGGACCCGCGGTGCTAGTCATCGCAGGAATCATCCCGATCGAATTACAGGCGATGGAACGCAAGCGAACCTACGAACGGAAGAAAACAGAAGATGGAACTGCAATCGTTCAGAAAGAAGAAAGACAGGTGACCATGGAAACCTGGCAAAAAACATGGAATCAGATGGTGAAAGGCCGATGGACACACGTGCTCATTAGGGAGCTGGCTCCATGGGTCGATAGAAGATACGGGGAGGTCAACTATTACCTCACCCAGTTCCTTAGTAACCACGGGTATTTCTGCGCTTATCTCAGTAAAATGGGAAAGACCCAGAGCCCGGGCTGCATCTTCTGTTTCGCGGATCGCGACGATGCGTATCATACGTTTTTCGTCTGCCATCAGTGGAACGAAGAAAGACGCCAGGTTGAGAGGATATTCGAAGCGTTAACGCCAGATAACATTATCAGTGAAATGTTGTCGGCCAAAGAAAAGTGGGACGCTATGGCACTATTTGTCGAAAGCGTCCTAAGAAAGAAGAAACCGTTCTTAGATAGGGCAATCGAACTAAGTGCGAATGAGGAGCGGGGAGTCAGGCTTATACCTCACCATAACCTAGAGGCAGTAGCCGGTCCCATAGATTCGGGTGCGGAGGGTGACGACGAGGACTCGTCTTAAGGACGAGAACGAATCGTGCACCCAGGAAATGTTTGAGATAGCAGCAAAAGCGCCAGCTTTAGCTGTGGTATGAATGAGTGTCGTTGTAAATAAGCGCGAGATTGAATGTTAGTATGAGTCAGACGCGGTAGAGAGGATAGCCCCACAAGAGGCATAAGATCCATCTTAGAACAGGAGAATCAAGACTGAAGAGAAAATTATGGACTGATTTTGCTCCTTTACAGAGCCAGTCCATACCATACCATATATATGCGATCGATTTATGCTCCCCTTTACAGAGCCGATCGCCAGGCAGAAGATAGCCTTTTAAATCATGTTGCTTATTAGGCATAGATCTATATTATTGGAAATCTGTATATTTACAGAAGAAGTCAGAAGGAAAAGGTCCAAAAGACTTAGAACGCGGTGCCACCCTGAAGTAATGTGATAAACAGTTTCCGGGGTGGAACAAACGCCGTGAGTGATGATTGGAGAATCTCTTGCACGTCCAGTGACTGCATTTTTTTGCTATCATTAGACAGGCATGAGGATCGCGTAATTTTAGAGGTTTGCTAGTTTATCTAGAACCCCTCTCAACCGTCTGTACTCTGTTCCCGGATATATCCGAGCCCAGCGAACTGACGGCGGTCTGACAGCAGATTTTATTCGTTCAACCAATGGAAAAAAAAAAAAAAAAAAATTATTATTATTATTATTATTATTATTATTATTATTATTATTATTATTATTATTATTATTATTATTATTATTATTATTATTATTATTATTATTATTATTATTATTATTATTATTATTATTATTATTATTATTATTATTATTATTATTATTATTATTATTATTATTATTATTATTATTATTATTATTATTATTATTATTATTATTATTATTATTATTATTATTATTATTATTATTATTATTATTATTATTATTATTATTATTATTATTATTATTATTATTATTATTATTATTATTATTATTATTATTATTATTATTATTATTATTATTATTATTATTATTATTATTATTATTATTATTATTATTATTATTATTATTATTATTATTATTATTATTATTATTATTATTATTATTATTATTATTATTATTATTATTATTATTATTATTATTATTATTATTATTATTATTATTATTATTATTATTATTATTATTATTATTATTATTATTATTATTATTATTATTATTATTATTATTATTATTATTATTATTATTATTATTATTATTATTATTATTATTATTATTATTATTATTATTATTATTATTATTATTATTATTATTATTATTATTATTATTATTATTATTATTATTATTATTATTATTATTATTATTATTATTATTATTATTATTATTATTATTATTATTATTATTATTATTATTATTATTATTATTATTATTATTATTATTATTATTATTATTATTATTATTATTATTATTATTATTATTATTATTATTATTATTATTATTATTATTATTATTATTATTATTATTATTATTATTATTATTATTATTATTATTATTATTATTATTATTATTATTATTATTATTATTATTATTATTATTATTATTATTATTATTATTATTATTATTATTATTATTATTATTATTATTATTATTATTATTATTATTATTATTATTTATTATTATTATTATTATTATTATTATTATTATTATTATTATTATTATTATTATTATTATTATTATTATTATTATTATTATTATTATTATTATTATTATTATTATTATTATTATTATTATTATTATTATTATTATTATTATTATTATTATTATTATTATTATTATTATTATTATTATTATTATTATTATTATTATTATTATTATTATTATTATTATTATTATTATTATTATTATTATTATTATTATTATTATTATTATTATTATTATTATTATTATTATTATTATTATTATTATTATTATTATTATTATTATTATTATTATTATTATTATTATTATTATTATTATTATTATTATTATTATTATTATTATTATTATTATTATTATTATTATTTTATTATTATTATTATTATTATTATTATTATTATTATTATTATTATTATTATTATTATTATTATTATTATTATTATTATTATTATTATTATTATTATTATTATTATTATTATTATTATTATTATTATTATTATTATTATTATTATTATTATTATTATTATTATTATTATTATTATTATTATTATTATTATTATTATTCCTCCGCATGTTGCTGACCTTGTAAGTGTCCACCTACGATGTGGTGGCGGGGCGGAGGCTTAAGCACGATCCACATATCGCTAGCCATCCTTAGTGATGACTAAGGATATCTGGATGATCGCGTAGGCACTTCCGCTTCACGGAACTGCCAACCCATTAAAATTTTGTGTTCGTATTTACGTGTACTAAGAAGCAACACAGTATGAATGGATGTATGAATGAGCTGTGGCTGCCAACCAATGGATATTCCCGTCAGACTACCGGAGTTGTTCGTTAGTGGTGACTTGCTGACCTCTGTTTAGTAATAAGAGTAAAAGTTAGTCCCCTCTCCGGCGAAAGTCGTGACGGGCAAAGGTCTCGTGAAACCACATGTCGGCTAGGAGCTTCTACGTACTTCTACTAACGTAACCAGAGCCCATGAAGGGGTTGAAGTTGGTCTGTACAGGCGCAGGTGCGAAGGATTATCTGGTCAGTATTTCCTTATACCGAGTCCGCGCAGGAGAACTGCGGAACGTCTAGCCTGAAGTTTAGGGCCAGGCGCAGCACGGTACTGACGTCGCCCACTCAATACGGATGACGTAAAACCTTTAGCATCAACATGGCGCGGGCCTAACCCGTAAACATCTCTTATTTAGAATCACTCGGTGTCGCTAGGGTTGACCACCCGAAAACCGCTTCTCGGCTGCGGCATCTTTAATTAGGGCACCTCACAGGCGGGGATAGTGGCTCCACTGCGCCTGGAGCTCCCATGATGGGCGAACCGTCTTAAGCCAAGTATACGTTTTATTATGTTAAATTCTCAACAACACAAACAAAAACCAACCAGAAGCGGCTAGCAATAGCTCAAAAAATAACGAAGGCCAGTTTTCGCAGGCTGATCCCCAAAAGAAGTCAGGGGTAGAGATCGCCTGCTTAACAATGGAAGAAAGATCTCAGAGGATGAATGAGATCTTTGCGCTTTCAGAGAAGCTCTTAGGTCGATGCCTAACATTCATAAAGATGTTAAGAATAATCTACCAGAGCTTATCGATCATGTGGATGCCCTTAAGACGGAGCATCTCCTCTTGCTTCAGGCGAGAACGGTCACTGAACAGATGGAGGTGACCGAGACGCTCCAGGCAAGCTCCTCAGCCAAGCGGACTTTAGAGGATGCCTCGCTCGATTCTGGCAGCAATGCTGAATCGCAAGCATTAAAAAAGAACCGCCCTGAGGAGTCTGGATGATCCGTTTGAGGTCGTCCAAAATCGGAAGGATGAAGACTGCTACAAAAAAAGAAGTTCAGAACGCAACGCAGCAGCAGCAGCAACAACAAACAACAGCAGCAGCGTCACAGCAGCAGAAACAACAACAGCAGCACCAGCGACAACAACAGCAAAACGGCGCAGCCGCAGCAGCCCCAACAACACAGCCACCAGCGGCCAGAACATCGGCCATCGAGACACAGCAGCCGGCCCAGCAGCTGTTGAAAAAGAAGAAGAAAAGGAGGAGGAAGACAAAAAGAGGTCTGCCGCCGTCCTCATAAAACCAGAAGAGGGAAAAACCTACAGCGACGTCCTGCAGAGCATCAGGCAGGATTTAATCGCTGAGAGTCCAACGACCAACATCAGAGGAATAAGGAAAACCAGGGCCGGAGATGTCCTGATCGAGTTGGGCTCAACTAAGGGTTTAGAGACCTTTAGTGCTTTCCTTAAGAGGACGGTGGGGCGAAACGGGCAACGTCAAGGAGATGTGCCCCAAAGAAACGGTCGAGATCAGAGACATCGACTGTCTAGCTTCAGCAGAAGAAGAAGAGGCCGCTGTAAAAGCTGCTTTTACCGAAGGCCAACAGGAAGTAGGGGAGTTTAGCGTCTCGCTGACCAACCCCAACAGCAGAGAGCTCCGCTTGGCCATTGTAGAGATGGAACAAGACCAAGCGGCGTTCCTGCTCTCAAGAACCAGGATAAAGATCGGCTACACCAGCTGCCGTATCAGAAGTTGGCAAAGGGTTCAGCGCTGTTTTAGGTGCCTGAACTACGGTCACCAGGCGCGTGACTGCCGAGGACCTGACCGTAGCAAGATGTGCTACAAATGTGGCAAAGACGGCCATAAGGGATCGGCCTGCAAGGCTACTGATACTCAGTGCATACTATGTACTGAGCGCGAAGTAGACCCAGCAGAGCGAAAACACATCCCTGGGTCAGGTCAGTGCAGAGTCTTTCGCGAGACACTGAACCGATTTAAACAAAAACGCTAATGATGGGCCGCGTAACGGTCCTCCAAGCCAACTTACACAGAAGCGACCTAGCCAACAGCCTTTTGACTCAAATCAAATTCGAAACAAAGGCTGATGTGCTCTTGATAAGCGAGCAGTACACAAACTGGACCGTTAAGACCTGGTTTAGAGACAAGCTTGGCACTGCTGCGATTTACGTAGACCCAAAGACCATCAGAGAAGACGCAAATGGAGCTGAAGAAGGCTTCGTATGGGTTAAAAGCAGAAACGTTACATACGTGAGCTGTTATTTTACACCAAACTCAACAGCAGACACGTTTAGGCGCCGTCTGGATCTGCTGGAAGACTCTGTCCGAAGAATGGAAGGTGACGTCGTCGTCGCAGGAGACTTTAACGCGAAAGCGTTAGAGTGGGGAATGCCACTGCAGGACAGCAGAGGAGGATACATCATGGAGATGGCAGACAGACTCGGCCTAACAGTGCTAAACACCGGAAGCACTCCAACATTCAGACGAGGAGCTAGCGGTACGATTCCTGACGTATCCTTCGCATCAGAAAATCTTTCACGTAAAGTGTCAGATTGGAAGGTGCTGGAGACATACAATGGAAGTGACCACCAGTACATCACATTTCAAATCCATGATGGATCCCAATCATCGAGGCGAAATGTCGCTAGACCAGTCAGATGGAACGTTGCCAAGCTGGACTCTGAGAAACTTGTCCAAGTACTGCAGCAAGGATCAGACTATCTACCGGACGCGACAACTGCCACCGGAAACGCCGACGCTGCAGAGGTTCTCGTAAAAGAGACGATGAGTCTCATTCACAGAGCCTGTGATGCATCTATGCCGCGCAAGGGATCGCGACATCATAAGCGTCCAGCGTATTGGTGGAATGACGAAATCGCTAGAACGAGGTCAGAAGCTCTTAGTCTCAGAAGATCATCACAGAGAGCAAGAAAGAAGAACTCACCAGCAGCAGATCTTTTGTCTGCGCAATACAGAGACGTGCATAAAAAGCTTCGTAAGAAGATCAATCGAAGCAAAGCACAATGCTGGAAAGACCTGAGCGAAGACGTCAACAGAGAGGTGTGGGGCTTGGCCTACAAGATCGTGACCAAGAAGCTTAACGCCGCCCCCACGTTGCCATTCGAAGAAGAGACCATGGCGAACATCGTAAACCACTTGTTCCCTACGCATCCACCACTCGAAGAACAGGAGAATACAGGAGAACCAGAAGAGATCCCGCTCTTTACAAGCGGAGAGCTACAGATAGCTGCAAGAACGATGAAGAACAATAAGGCACCTGGGCCTGACGGAATACCATCCGAGGTCCTTAAATGCATAGCGGTGAAAGCGCCATCTCTCTTGTTGAACATGTACAACGCGTGCCTCCAGACGGGTGTGTTTAGCACTCCCTGGAAGATTGCGCGTCTTGTGCTGATCAACAAAGGAAAGGGAGGTGATCCCCGGCATCCATCGTCCCACAGGCCACTCTGCATGTTGGACGAAGCAGGGAAGCTATACGAGAGGCTGCTTAAACCGCGATTACAAGGAGCTGTACAGGCGGCTGGCGATCTCGCTGACAACCAGTACGGCTTCAGGAAAAAGCGGTCTACCGTAAATGCAGTAGAAGAAGTAGTAAAGGTAGCAAAAGAAGGATGGACTGGGAACCATCATTCCCGTCTTATTGCGTTTCTAGTCATGCTGGATACGAAAAACGCTTTCAACTCAGCAAAATGGCCTGACCTCCTTGCTGCGTTGAAAGAGTTTAATGTACCAGAATACCTTATGCGAGTGATACGAGACTATCTGAGAAACCGTATCCTCCGCTATGAAACAGAAGAAGGCTGGCGTGAAAAAGACCTTAGCGCAGGCGTGGCACAGGGCTCGATCTTCGGCCCAGACTTCTGGAACATCCTGTTCGATGCATTACTCAGACTTGCAATGCCGGATGGGGTGAAAATGTTTGCGTACGCTGATGATGTCGCTTTAGTCATCTCCGCGAAAAACGAAAACATTGCCCAGCACATACTAAACACGGCGATGAGAAGAATTTCCGAGTGGATGGTGAAGCATGGTCTCGAAATAGCGATGGCCAAAACAGAAATCGTGCCCTTAACTTGGAAACACATCAACATCGAGTTTCCCATGACAGTAGGCACAAACGTGGTGCAGACAAGAAGTGAGGTGACGTATCTCGGCATAAAGCTAGATGCAAAACTAACTTTTTTTGACGCACCTAAAACACGTCGCTAATAAAGCGATAAAGAAAACGTTGCAGTTAAGTCGTCTTATGGCCAATACCAGCGGCCCGAAATCAAGCAAACGACGACTTTTAATGACAGTCACGACGTCCATCTTATTGTACGGCTCTGAAATATGGGCTAACCAAATGAGAAAAGAGACGCACCGAAGCGTACTATCTTCTGTTCAAAGGAGAGGGGCTCTTAGAGTCACCAGCGCCTATCGCACTGTCTCGGGACCCGCGGTGCTAGTCATCGCAGGAATCATCCCGATCGAATTACAGGCGATGGAACGCAAGCGAACCTACGAACGGAAGAAAACAGAAGATGGAACTGCAATCGTTCAGAAAGAAGAAAGACAGGTGACCATGGAAACCTGGCAAAAACATGGAATCAGATGGTGAAAGGCCGATGGACACACGTGCTCATTAGGGAGCTGGCTCCATGGGTCGATAGAAGATACGGGGAGGTCAACTATTACCTCACCCAGTTCCTTAGTAACCACGGGTATTTCTGCGCTTATCTCAGTAAAATGGGAAAGACCCAGAGCCCGGGCTGCATCTTCTGTTTCGCGGATCGCGACGATGCGTATCATACGTTTTTCGTCTGCCATCAGTGGAACGAAGAAAGACGCCAGGTTGAGAGGATATTCGAAGCGTTAACGCCAGATAACATTATCAGTGAAATGTTGTCGGCCAAAGAAAAGTGGGACGCTATGGCACTATTTGTCGAAAGCGTCCTAAGAAAGAAGAAACCGTTCTTAGATAGGGCAATCGAACTAAGTGCGAATGAGGAGCGGGGAGTCAGGCTTATACCTCACCATAACCTAGAGGCAGTAGCCGGTCCCATAGATTCGGGTGCGGAGGGTGACGACGAGGACTCGTCTTAAGGACGAGAACGAATCGTGCACCCAGGAAATGTTTGAGATAGCAGCAAAAGCGCCAGCTTTAGCTGTGGTATGAATGAGTGTCGTTGTAAATAAGCGCGAGATTGAATGTTAGTATGAGTCAGACGCGGTAGAGAGGATAGCCCCACAAGAGGCATAAGATCCATCTTAGAACAGGAGAATCAAGACTGAAGAGAAAATTATGGACTGATTTTGCTCCTTTACAGAGCCAGTCCATACCATACCATATATATGCGATCGATTTATGCTCCCCTTTACAGAGCCGATCGCCAGGCAGAAGATAGCCTTTTAAATCATGTTGCTTATTAGGCATAGATCTATATTATTGGAAATCTGTATATTTACAGAAGAAGTCAGAAGGAAAAGGTCCAAAAGACTTAGAACGCGGTGCCACCCTGAAGTAATGTGATAAACAGTTTCCGGGGTGGAACAAACGCCGTGAGTGATGATTGGAGAATCTCTTGCACGTCCAGTGACTGCATTTTTTTGCTATCATTAGACAGGCATGAGGATCGCGTAATTTTAGAGGTTTGCTAGTTTATCTAGAACCCTCTCAACCGTCTGTACTCTGTTCCCGGATATATCCGAGCCCAGCGAACTGACGGCGGTCTGACAGCAGATTTTATTCGTTCAACCAATGGAAAAAAAAAAAAAAAAAAAAAAAAAAAATTATTATTATTATTATTATTATTATTATTATTATTATTATTATTATTATTATTATTATTATTATTATTATTATTATTATTATTATTATTATTATTATTATTATTATTATTATTATTATTATTATTATTATTATTATTATTATTATTATTATTATTATTATTATTATTATTATTATTATTATTATTATTATTATTATTATTATTATTATTATTATTATTATTATTATTATTATTATTATTATTATTATTATTATTATTATTATTATTATTATTATTATTATTATTATTATTATTATTATTATTATTATTATTATTATTATTATTATTATTATTATTATTATTATTATTATTATTATTATTATTATTATTATTATTATTATTATTATTATTATTATTATTATTATTATTATTATTATTATTATTATTATTATTATTATTATTATTATTATTATTATTATTATTATTATTATTATTATTATTATTATTATTATTATTATTATTATTATTATTATTATTATTATTATTATTATTATTATTATTATTATTATTATTATTATTATTATTATTATTATTATTATTATTATTATTATTATTATTATTATTATTATTATTATTATTATTATTATTATTATTATTATTATTATTATTATTATTATTATTATTATTATTATTATTATTATTATTATTATTATTATTATTATTATTATTATTATTATTATTATTATTATTATTATTATTATTATTATTATTATTATTATTATTATTATTATTATTATTATTATTATTATTATTATTATTATTATTATTATTATTATTATTATTATTATTATTATTATTATTATTATTATTATTATTATTATTATTATTATTATTATTATTATTATTATTATTATTATTATTATTATTATTATTATTATTATTATTATTATTATTATTATTATTATTATTATTATTATTATTATTATTATTATTATTATTATTATTATTATTATTATTATTATTATTATTATTATTATTATTATTATTATTATTATTATTATTATTATTATTATTATTATTATTATTATTATTATTATTATTATTATTATTATTATTATTATTATTATTATTATTATTATTATTATTATTATTATTATTATTATTATTATTATTATTATTATTATTATTATTATTATTATTATTATTATTATTATTATTATTATTATTATTATTATTATTATTATTATTATTATTATTATTATTATTATTATTATTATTATTATTATTATTATTATTATTATTATTATTATTATTATTATTATTATTATTATTATTATTATTATTATTATTATTATTATTATTATATTATTATTATTATTATTATTATTATTATTATTATTATTATTATTATTATTATTATTATTATTATTATTATTATTATTATTATTATTATTATTATTATTATTATTATTATTATTATTCTCCGCATGTTGCTGACCTTGTAAGTGTCCACCTACGATGTGGTGGCGGGGCGGAGGCTTAAGCACGATCCACATATCGCTAGCCATCCTTAGTGATGACTAAGGATATCTGGATGATCGCGTAGGCACTTCCGCTTCACGGAACTGCCAACCCATTAAAATTTTGTGTTCGTATTTACGTGTACTAAGAAGCAACACAGTATGAATGGATGTATGAATGAGCTGTGGCTGCCAACCAATGGATATTCCCGTCAGACTACCGGAGTTGTTCGTTAGTGGTGACTTGCTGACCTCTGTTTAGTAATAAGAGTAAAAGTTAGTCCCCTCTCCGGCGAAAGTCGTGACGGGCAAAGGTCTCGTGAAACCACATGTCGGCTAGGAGCTTCTACGTACTTCTACTAACGTAACCAGAGCCCATGAAGGGGTTGAAGTTGGTCTGTACAGGCGCAGGTGCGAAGGATTATCTGGTCAGTATTTCCTTATACCGAGTCCGCGCAGGAGAACTGCGGAACGTCTAGCCTGAAGTTTAGGGCCAGGCGCAGCACGGTACTGACGTCGCCCACTCGATACGGATGACGTAAAACCTTTAGCATCAATATGGCGCGGGCCTAACCCGTAACATCTTCTCTAGAATCACTCGGTGTTGCTAGGGTTGACCACCCGAAAACCGCTTCTCGGCTGCGGCATCTTTAATTAGGGCACCTCACAGGCGGGGATAGTGGCTCCACTGCGCCTGGAGCTCCCATGATGGGCGAACCGTCTTAAACCAAGTACACGTTTTAATATGGTAAATTCTGCAACAACACAAAACAAAAACCAATCAGGAGCGGCTAGTAATAGCCAAAAAAAATACCGAAGGCCAGATGTCGCAGGCTGATCCCCAAAAGAATACAGGGGTAGAGATCACCTGCTTGACAATTGAAGAAAGATCTCAAAGGATGAATGAGATCTTTTTGCTCATGCAGGCAGCTGTTAGGTCCATGCCTAACATGAACTCTGAAAGTGAAAGATAACCTGCCAGAATTGATTGAGCACGTGGATGCTCTGAAAAGGAGTTTTCTCGCTTGCGCGAAGCAAGAACGGTCACTGAACAGATGGAAGTGACCGAGACGCCTCAGGCAAGCGCTGCAGCTAAGCGGCCCAGAGAAGAAGACTCGCTGGAATCAGGAAACAATTCTGATCCGCGAGCTCTTCTTAAGAAGGGCAGAGCTGAGGAAGACGCAGACGACTCTTTTGTGACTGTCCAGAAGTCGCAAGGATGTTAAGGCTGCAAAGAAAGCAAAAAAAGCTGCAGCTGGAACAACAAACACAGCAGCAGCGGCAACAAAACGCAACAACAACAGCAGCGATCACAGCAGCCTAACACCAAACCCACCAACGGCCAGAACATCGGCCAACGTGACGGAGCAGCCTGCACAGCAGCTGCCAAAAAAGAAGAAGAAAAGGAGGAGAAAGACGAAGAAGCGGTTCTGCCGCCGTCCTTATAAGACCAGAAGAAGGTAAGACTTACAGTGAGGTCCTGCAGAACATCCGGCAGGAGCTCATCCAGAAGAGCCCGACGAGTAACATCAAAGGGATCAGAAAAACCAGGACCGGAGATGTCCTGATTGAGTTGGGCAACACCAAGGAACTTGAGACCTTTCAGTGACTTTTTGAAAAGAACGGTTGGTGGAACAGGCAAAATTAAGGAGATCTGCCCCAAAGAAGCAGTCGAAATCAGAGATATAGACTGCCTCGCAACGGTGGATGAAGTGAAGACAGCAGTAAAAGCTGTTTTCACACAAGCAAACAAGGACCTGGGGGAGTTTAGCGTCTCGCTGACGAACCCCAACAGCAGAGAGCTTCGCTTGGCCATCGTAGAGATGGAACAAGACCAGGCATCGTTCCTGCTCTCAAAAACCAGAGTAAAAATCGGCTACACCAACTGCCGTATCAGAAGTTGGCAACGGGTTCAGCGCTGTTTCAGGTGCCTGAACTACGGTCATCAGGCGCGTGACTGCCGAGGACCTGACCGTAGCAAGATGTGCTACAAGTGTGGCAAAGATGGCCATAAGGGATCGGCCTGTAAGGCTACTGATACTCAGTGCATACTATGTACTGAGCGCGAAGTAGACCCAGCAGAGCGAAAACACATCCCTGGGTCAGGTCAGTGCAAAGTCTTTCGCGAGACCCTGGACCGATTCAAACAAGAAACGCTAATGATGGGCCGCGTAACGGTCCTCCAAGCCAACTTACACAGAAGCGACCTAGCCAACAGCCTTTTGACTCAAATCAAATTCGAAACAAAGGCTGATGTGCTCTTGATAAGCGAGCAGTACACAAACTGGACCGTTAAGACCTGGTTTAGAGACAAGCTTGGCACTGCTGCGATTTACGTAGACCCAAAGACCATCAGAGAAGACGCAAATGGAGCTGAAGAAGGCTTCGTATGGGTTAAAAGCAGAAACGTTACATACGTGAGCTGTTATTTTACACCAAACTCAACAGCAGACACGTTTAGGCGCCGTCTGGATCTGCTGGAAGACTCTGTCCGAAGAATGGAAGGTGACGTCGTCGTCGCAGGAGACTTTAACGCGAAAGCGTTAGAGTGGGGAATGCCACTGCAGGACAGCAGAGGAGGATACATCATGGAGATGGCAGACAGACTCGGCCTAACAGTGCTAAACACCGGAAGCACTCCAACATTCAGACGAGGAGCTAGCGGTACGATTCCTGACGTATCCTTCGCATCAGAAAATCTTTCACGTAAAGTGTCAGATTGGAAGGTGCTGGAGACATACAATGGAAGTGACCACCAGTACATCACATTTCAAATCCATGATGGATCCCAATCATCGAGGCGAAATGTCGCTAGACCAGTCAGATGGAACGTTGCCAAGCTGGACTCTGAGAAACTTGTCCAAGTACTGCAGCAAGGATCAGACTATCTACCGGACGCGACAACTGCCACCGGAAACGCCGACGCTGCAGAGGTTCTCGTAAAAGAGACGATGAGTCTCATTCACAGAGCCTGTGATGCATCTATGCCGCGCAAGGGATCGCGACATCATAAGCGTCCAGCGTATTGGTGGAATGACGAAATCGCTAGAACGAGGTCAGAAGCTCTTAGTCTCAGAAGATCATCACAGAGAGCAAGAAAGAAGAACTCACCAGCAGCAGATCTTTTGTCTGCGCAATACAGAGACGTGCATAAAAAGCTTCGTAAGAAGATCAATCGAAGCAAAGCACAATGCTGGAAAGACCTGAGCGAAGACGTCAACAGAGAGGTGTGGGGCTTGGCCTACAAGATCGTGACCAAGAAGCTTAACGCCGCCCCCACGTTGCCATTCGAAGAAGAGACCATGGCGAACATCGTAAACCACTTGTTCCCTACGCATCCACCACTCGAAGAACAGGAGAATACAGGAGAACCAGAAGAGATCCCGCTCTTTACAAGCGGAGAGCTACAGATAGCTGCAAGAACGATGAAGAACAATAAGGCACCTGGGCCTGACGGAATACCATCCGAGGTCCTTAAATGCATAGCGGTGAAAGCGCCATCTCTCTTGTTGAACATGTACAACGCGTGCCTCCAGACGGGTGTGTTTAGCACTCCCTGGAAGATTGCGCGTCTTGTGCTGATCAACAAAGGAAAGGGAGGTGATCCCCGGCATCCATCGTCCCACAGGCCACTCTGCATGTTGGACGAAGCAGGGAAGCTATACGAGAGGCTGCTTAAACCGCGATTACAAGGAGCTGTACAGGCGGCTGGCGATCTCGCTGACAACCAGTACGGCTTCAGGAAAAAGCGGTCTACCGTAAATGCAGTAGAAGAAGTAGTAAAGGTAGCAAAAGAAGGATGGACTGGGAACCATCATTCCCGTCTTATTGCGTTTCTAGTCATGCTGGATACGAAAAACGCTTTCAACTCAGCAAAATGGCCTGACCTCCTTGCTGCGTTGAAAGAGTTTAATGTACCAGAATACCTTATGCGAGTGATACGAGACTATCTGAGAAACCGTATCCTCCGCTATGAAACAGAAGAAGGCTGGCGTGAAAAAGACCTTAGCGCAGGCGTGGCACAGGGCTCGATCTTCGGCCCAGACTTCTGGAACATCCTGTTCGATGCATTACTCAGACTTGCAATGCCGGATGGGGTGAAAATGTTTGCGTACGCTGATGATGTCGCTTTAGTCATCTCCGCGAAAAACGAAAACATTGCCCAGCACATACTAAACACGGCGATGGGAAGAATTTCCGAGTGGATGGTGAAGCATGGTCTCGAAATAGCGATGGCCAAAACAGAAATCGTGCCCTTAACTTGGAAACACATCAACATCGAGTTTCCCATGACAGTAGGCACAAACGTGGTGCAGACAAGAAGTGAGGTGACGTATCTCGGCATAAAGCTAGATGCAAAACTAACTTTTTTGACGCACCTAAAACACGTCGCTAATAAAGCGATAAAGAAAACGTTGCAGTTAAGTCGTCTTATGGCCAATACCAGCGGCCCGAAATCAAGCAAACGACGACTTTTAATGACAGTCACGACGTCCATCTTATTGTACGGCTCTGAAATATGGGCTAACCAAATGAGAAAAGAGACGCACCGAAGCGTACTATCTTCTGTTCAAAGGAGAGGGGCTCTTAGAGTCACCAGCGCCTATCGCACTGTCTCGGGACCCGCGGTGCTAGTCATCGCAGGAATCATCCCGATCGAATTACAGGCGATGGAACGCAAGCGAACCTACGAACGGAAGAAAACAGAAGATGGAACTGCAATCGTTCAGAAAGAAGAAAGACAGGTGACCATGGAAACCTGGCAAAAAACATGGAATCAGATGGTGAAAGGCCGATGGACACACGTGCTCATTAGGGAGCTGGCTCCATGGGTCGATAGAAGATACGGGGAGGTCAACTATTACCTCACCCAGTTCCTTAGTAACCACGGGTATTTCTGCGCTTATCTCAGTAAAATGGGAAAGACCCAGAGCCCGGGCTGCATCTTCTGTTTCGCGGATCGCGACGATGCGTATCATACGTTTTTCGTCTGCCATCAGTGGAACGAAGAAAGACGCCAGGTTGAGAGGATATTCGAAGCGTTAACGCCAGATAACATTATCAGTGAAATGTTGTCGGCCAAAGAAAAGTGGGACGCTATGGCACTATTTGTCGAAAGCGTCCTAAGAAAGAAGAAACCGTTCTTAGATAGGGCAATCGAACTAAGTGCGAATGAGGAGCGGGGAGTCAGGCTTATACCTCACCATAACCTAGAGGCAGTAGCCGGTCCCATAGATTCGGTGTGCGGAGGGTGACGACGAGGACTCGTCTTAAGGACGAGAACGAATCGTGCACCCAGGAAATGTTTGAGATAGCAGCAAAAGCGCCAGCTTTAGCTGTGGTATGAATGAGTGTCGTTGTAAATAAGCGCGAGATTGAATGTTAGTATGAGTCAGACGCGGTAGAGAGGATAGCCCCACAAGAGGCATAAGATCCATCTTAGAACAGGAGAATCAAGACTGAAGAGAAAATTATGGACTGATTTTGCTCCTTTACAGAGCCAGTCCATACCATACCATATATATGCGATCGATTTATGCTCCCCTTTACAGAGCCGATCGCCAGGCAGAAGATAGCCTTTTAAATCATGTTGCTTATTAGGCATAGATCTATATTATTGGAAATCTGTATATTTACAGAAGAAGTCAGAAGGAAAAGGTCCAAAAGACTTAGAACGCGGTGCCACCCTGAAGTAATGTGATAAACAGTTTCCGGGGTGGAACAAACGCCGTGAGTGATGATTGGAGAATCTCTTGCACGTCCAGTGACTGCATTTTTTTGCTATCATTAGACAGGCATGAGGATCGCGTAATTTTAGAGGTTTGCTAGTTTATCTAGAACCCCTCTCAACCGTCTGTACTCTGTTCCCGGATATATCCGAGCCCAGCGAACTGACGGCGGTCTGACAGCAGATTTTATTCGTTCAACCAATGGAAAAAAAAAAAAAAAAAAAAAAATTAAAAAATTATTATTATTATTATTATTATTATTATTATTATTATTATTATTATTATGGGAGGATAACCCAGTGATCCCTATCAGACAGGATAAGGTGAGGGATACGTCAACTTTCAGGGTCCCAGTACCCGCCTCCTGGGCAACGGGGTCGTCGCGTCAATGCTCTTTGCAGCAACGCTATAACGACCACGGCAGATGAAAGCTCTGGCTCTAGGTCCACCTGACCCGGACGGTAGCACCTAGTAAGGGTCCCGCTCTGGGTACGAGATAGGGGTGGTTCCCCGAAATATTAACCAGGTGTAATGGAATATGTGTGATGATTTAACAATATTACCCCAGGTGAGTACCCCTGTACAGGGAAATCTCACCTCCACTTCCGATCGGGTGCAAGCCCCGGTGGGTGGAGCCGGCTCTAAGGATTTTGGGGGGAGCCAATCTCTCAATGACCACGAAGAAAAGCTGGCGGAGACGTCTCAATTAGAGACTTTTATAATGCAGACTGACAGTTTACAAGGACCTGATGGCGAATTCTGGCAGAACATTGCTGGAGTCCTTCGAAGACTCCAGAAAGCAGAAAAAGAGAGAAACTTGCTGTTGCAAGATATCTTGGACAAATTAGACACGGCAAAGGGGTCAATTAAACCCAATTACGTGGATCAAGTCAAGAGGGGTGTACCCACTGCTTTAACAAAGGTTAAGGAACTCAGGGACGAGATAAAAAGAGAAGAAAAGCAAAAGGAAAAACTCGGTGAGTTACTTCTAAGAAAAATAGCTCAAAAACCAACAGATACTGCCCAACTGAGGAATAATCGAGTAACAAGACAAGAGGCTGGCAAAAGAAAGCCTACTAGCCCTCCAGTAGGAGACTTGCAACGAAACAAGATTGGCAAGACCATCAATATTCCTCAGCTACAAATAAGGTCTTCTAGAGGCAGATCAGTAAGTGAGACGTCATCCTATATCCAAGATGATAAGGTACTTCTGTCACCAGCTTCTTCTAGATTCGCTGATTCAGAAGATAACGCGTGGGAGCCCAACCCAGGTGACCGGCGCAAGCGCCGTCAACTCTTGAGACGAGCTGTCGAAAATAACGCTCATCTTGGAAATTTAGCACTACAGAAAAAAGTTTCTCCAGAACATAACTCGGAAAGAACAAAGAAAAAGAAGAAAAATAAGAAGAGGATACCAAGACCCCCACAAGATTCCGTAATTATTAAACCAGTTGCTGGAAAATCTTTTGCAGATATCCTGAAAAGCATAAATGAGACATCGATGCCTGATAACGGACCAAAGATAGCGAAGTATACCAAGACACGGAAGGGAGATTTGCTAATTAAGTTCAAAGGAAGAAACGGCGATACCGATGTGGCAGCAACTGCTCTGTCACAGGCGGTCAAAGATACGGGTGAGTTACATAACCTACCAGCCATAACTACAGTAAGGGTCTTTGACCTTAATAGCGGAATCACGATACAACAAGTCCAGAGAGCTGTGAAAAAGGCAATACCGACATTGAATACCGATCCCGTAGTCACACTTTCGCATCCGAATCAGAGGGAACAAGTGATAGCCTTCGTCGCATTACCCGCTGTAAGCGCGGTAACTTTTGTTAAAGCAAGATACCTACCGATCGGCCCCTTTAACTGCCGAATAAGAAACTATAATCCAGTGAGAAGGTGTTATAAATGCCTTGGATTTGGACACACCTCCTACACTTGTAAAGGCCCAGACAGAACGAATTACTGCTATAAATGTGCTGAAGAGGGTCATAAGGCACTAGGCTGCTCAAATGAAGAAAAATGCATTGCATGTAAGGACGCAGGAAGACCAGAAGAGGATATCAAGCACCGTCTAGGGACAGGCAAGTGTTGGACTTATCGAGAGGCATGGGGATGCCCAATATCGGCATAAAAAAATGACTAAGATACTCCAAGCGAATATACGACGTAGCCCAGAGACTTTTGCACTGTTACAGGTGATTGCTAAAGAGAACAAAGTGGACATCGTTTTCGTAAGTGAAATCGGCCTAGTCAAGATAGACGGACCAAACTGGATTGCAGACAATCTTCAGAAAGCTGCAGTCTGGGTTCCAGAACCAGAAAATATAGCTATTAACAAAGGAGGTAGAGGAGATGGATTCGCATGGATCAGGATCGGCGACATTACCTACGTTAGTTGCTACTTCCGACCCATCACTCCTGGTGAACCGGACAGCATAAATACCCATCTTGACGGACTGGAAGATGCAATACGAAATATGCAAGGTAGCATCATTCTCGGAGGAGACTTTAACTCCAGAGCCGTTGAGTGGGGATCTAGAGAGACTGATTCGAGAGGACAAAGGATCTTGGACATGACATCCAGACTTGGACTCGAGTTATTGAACGATGGCACAACGACCTTCAGAAGAACTGGCCAAAGAGAGACAGTACCAGATATCTCTTTTGCCTCCGAAAATATAGTAGGAAACATAAAAGATTGGGCAGTCCTAGACGAATTCAACCTTAGTGATCACGAATATATCATGTTCTCCATCGATCACTCACAGCAGAGAAACCAACAACAACGTACCCCGAGATGGAATCTCGCGAAGTTGGACAAGGTAAAATTCAGACTCACCATACAACGAGGAGAAAGAGCTCTGGCAGGGCTTCCAACAAAGAGAGTGGAAGACGCGGAACAACTAGTAGAGGCAACCATGAAACTCATAGAGCATGCATGCGCAACATCAATGCCAAGAAAGGCTGACAAAAAAGGAAGAGCCCCTGCCTACTGGTGGAATGAAGAAATAGCGGACCTTAGGAGAGTGTGTCAGCGCCTACGGAGGAGGACACAAAGAGCAAAAAAGAAAAATGACTGGTCTGAAATGAACAGACGCAAAAACGAAGAACAAGCAGCAAGAAAAAATCTTAGCCTAGCTATCAAAAAGAGCAAAAGATCGCATTGGAGAACACTCTGTGACGAAGTAGATAACGACCCGTGGGGCCTAGGGTACAAAATGGTATTAAAGAAACTCGGCAAGTACGCAAAACCACCGCCACGAGATGCCAAGGTGATGGAGAGTATAGTCGAAGCACTGTTTCCAGACCAGGAAGAGAGACAAATACAACAAATAGATGTTCAGATTGACGAAATACCTTTATTCACTGAAAAAGAATTGGTAACAGCAGTGCGATCCATGAAGAACCAAAAAGCGCCAGGACCAGATGGTATTCCTTCGGAAATTCTTAAACTAGTTGCAGAAATTGCTCCCTCGGTATTATTGCGCATGTACAACGCATGCCTAAAAACTGGGACCTTCCCAAAGAGATGGAAAAAACAGAAACTAGTTCTCATTGACAAAGGAAAAGGAGATCCCAACAGCGCATCAGGAAATCGACCTCTGTGCATGTTGGACACTGCTGGCAAGGTGCTAGAAAAACTTCTAAGACCGAGACTTCAGGCAGCGGTGAAGGCCGGTGGAGACCTATCCAATAAACAATTTGGGTTCCGAAGGGGCAGGTCAACTGCTGATGCGATCTCCATCCTAAGAGAAACGTTTCGGATGGAGCAAAAGAAGAATCAACACTCGAAAGAGATTATCCTGCTGGCTACCATTGACGTCAAAAACGCTTTTAACTCAGCTAGATGGGAAAACATTATAAACACTCTGAAAAGAAAATTCAAGGTTCCCCCTTACATACTTCGCATGATGGAGAGCTACCTTAGTGAAAGACTGCTCCTGTATGAAACCATGGATGGACCAAGAACTAAAAGAGTGTCAGCAGGAGTTGCACAAGGGTCGATTCTGGGACCAGAGCTATGGAACATATCGTATGACGATATTCTAAGACTGGACCTGCCCGACGGATGCTATCTAATAGGATACGCTGATGATATAGCTATCGTCATCACTGGAAAGAATAAAGAGGAGATTCAAGACAAGTTGTCAAGCGCTATGCGGATTTTGAAAGAGTGGCTTGATGATCACGGGCTTGCGCTTGCGACAGAAAAGACCGACCTGATATTCCTAACGAAAAAACAACAGGGAACTTTCAATAACATACAAGAGATGCACATCAAAGACCTTGTCATCGAGACCAAAAAGAACATCAAATACTTAGGATTCACTATAGATTCTAAAATGAACTTTGGAGAACATATTAGAAGAGGAGCAGATAAGGCGTTAGCGGTCACACAATCGCTTAGCCGCCTTATGAGGAACATCGGGGGCCCAAGTGCCAGCAAGAGAAAACTACTGATGTCAGTCACCAACTCAATACTCCTGTACGGTGCGGATATATGGGGAGAGACACTGCAAAAAGAGTTTCATCGGAAAAGAATAGCCAGGGTGCAACGCAGGGCTGCTCTCACAGTGTGCAGCGCATACCGTTCTGTATCAGAACCAGCAGTATTAGCCATTGCAGGAACCATCCCAGTAGACCTGCTCGCACTGGAACGAAAGAAAATTTATGAAAGGAGACGTAATGCTGAAGAGACCGGTGAGGTCATCGCCAAAGTTAGAATAGCGGACGAAGAAAGAACTACGACCATGGACATGTGGCAACAAAGGATTGACACAGATGACCGAGGTAGATGGACTTCGCATCTTTTACCCAACATGAAGGAATGGACGGAAAGAATCCATGGTGAGGTCAACTATTATTTGACACAATTGCTGTCTGGACACGGGTACTTCCGCTCCTACTTGTTTAAACAAGGAAAAGTAATAAGCCCCAAGTGTCTGGCTTGCGGACATGCTGTAGACAACGCAGAGCATACACTGTTCCTGTGTGATTACTGGCGCCCTCAAAGAGCCGTACTAGAAGAAGAAATAGGAGAATTTTCTTCCGCCAACATCATAAAACTTATGCTAAAAAAGGAAGAAAACTGGAATGCAGTAGCTCAATACGTAGAAACGGTTCTGCGAACAAAAAAACAAGACAGCCTACTTGATGATACAATCACTTGAAGATACAACCATTAATGAAAAGACAAAAAACTAGCGATTCTCGACTCGCCACAAAAAGAAGGAATTTCACAAGAAATCATAAAAGACTGGAAAGAACAGAGTAAACGCCAATCTGGTGAAGAACAACCATCTTGTGTAATGTTGACACGGGTCCAAGATGGAAATCTCTTCGAGGTTTAGGTATAAGAGGCGGGGTTTTAGTGGGTCGTACAGGTGAGGTACAGCCCCACACACCGGTCGGTCTCGCATGGCCACTGATGGTGCGGATGCGCATTTCCCCCCTCTTCGGATAAAAAAAAAAAAAAAAAAAATTATTATTATTATTATTATTATTATTATTATTATTATTATTATTATTATTATTATTATTATTATTATTATTATTATTATTATTATTATTATTATTATTATTATTATTATTATTATTATTATTATTATTATTATTATTATTATTATTATTATTATTATTATTATTATTATTATTATTATTATTATTATTATTATTATTATTATTATTATTATTATTATTATTATTATTATTATTATTATTATTATTATTGGGAGTCGGCTTGAGGAGGCCCCTTAAGCAAGTGTTGTCTTTCAGGTTCCGGGCAATGCCCAACCGCTCCTGGGCGTCATCGTCGCATCAATGCTCTTTGCAGCAATGCTATAACGTTGACGGCAAATAGGAAGTAACGACCCGAGGAGTAATAACCTCGCAAAAAAACCAGGGACCATCTGACCCGGATGGTAGTAACCCTGATAGGGTCCCGCTTAGGGCACAAGATAGGGGTGGTTCCCCGAAATATAAACCACAAACTAATGGAAGATGTCGGATTCAAATACAGAAATACCCCAGGTGAGTACCCCTTTACAGGGAAATCTCACCTCCGCTTCCGATCGAGTGAAAGCTTCGGTGGGCGGAGCTGGCCTCACGGATTCTGGGGGAGGCCGAATTCACGTTGACCATATTGTCGCAGGGTCAGGAGACCAGACCTCAGCGACAATCGTTTTTACTGGAAGGCTAGAGGAGACAACCTCGCATAAAAAACGCGGAACGGACAGTCTGCAAGTACCAAGGGTACGAACCGGTAGCCAGAGCAGCATTGCTAGCGTCGGAAGCGCGAAAAGTGCTTTCAGCGACGCATCAGGTTTTGAGCAGGACGGCATGCGAACAGATATTGATGAATTTTTGGAAGCAACAAAAAGTCAAGATCGCTTTATAGAGGAAATGAAGAAAGAAGTAAAAACTATGCAGGAAGCTCTGAAAAAAAACACTAATCTTAAGATTCAAAGTGCGGTGGAAAGATTACAGGATCATCTAAAGCATGCTGCTGATCAGCAGGAGAAGATCACGGGGAAAGCGAAGGCTCTGCGGAATGCGGTCGACCAAATTCAGGATCAGCACCTGCAGAGAAAAATAGGGCGAAGACGCATGCACGCTGAGGTTCTAAGAGATACTGTGCTTGCTTGCAGTGGTATTAAAAGGGACCGAGGTAGCGTAAGTAACAGCCCAGAGGATGGACGGCAAAAAAAGAGGAAGAAAAAAAAAGCGACGTTTGATGCTGCGAATACGCAACCTATCATGCAGGCTGCGCTAACCGATCAAATGCGTCCTTTAGCTGTGAAGCCTAGAATCAGGAACAAAGAATCAGTAGTCGTTAGAATTTCACAGGGGTCTACATATGCAGACGTCCTTGAAAGCTTCGCTCGGAAATTAAGCCGCAGGATAGTAGCACGGAAGTCTTGAGTGTTAGACCAACAACGAAGGGAAACCTAATAATCCAGATCTCGAAAGAGTCCGATAAAAAGGCGTTTGCTGACAATGTTAAAGTTGCAGTAGGGGATCTAGGAACCATTAGTATGGATGAGCGGAAAAGGACTATTGAAATCCGTGATCTTGACCAGATGTCAACAGAGGCTGAGGTACAGGAAGCAATGAGTCGGGTCCTAAGTTCCGAACACAGAGAACGAAAGGTAATGATTCTAGGACCAAATAGATTTGGGTCCAAAATGGCAGTGGTTATACTGGATGAGACAGAGGCAACATATCTACTGAAGAAGGGAAGAATCCAGATAGGATTTGTGAACTGCCGGGTTGAGCGGAGAACCATGGTAATAAGATGCCATAAATGTCTGGGCTTCGGTCACAGACAAGAGCAGTGCCAGGGACCTGACAGGTCTGCGCATTGTTTCAGGTGCGGAAAAACAGGGCATACAAGAACGGCATGTATAAACGATGCCTGTTGCTTCTTGTGCCTACAAGAAGGCTCTGATGGTGAAAATGTTAAACATGTGGCTGGTAGCGGAATTTGCAAGGTATTTAGGCGAGCCCTGGAGGCCGAGAAGAGGAAAAACCAGGAAAACTTAAAAAATTCACGAAAAAAAGGTGGATAGCAACAATAAAATGAAGAAAGGTGAACAAGAGGTTCGATAAGGAAGGCGCTGCGGCGTATTGGTGACCCCACCCTGAAGTAATGCCGAGAAGGCCTAAGTGCCAGGGTGGAATAAAGGTCACGAGGTGGATGTTACTGGCCTTTTGCCTGCGTGACGATTGCATCTTTTGCAATCGTCACGCGGTCAGAAGGACAGGGGGTTAGACGGTCCCCTGGGACTCTGATGCCCTGAATGTGAAATGGAGGGCCATTTCACAGTCAAGGCTGACGTGCACTCAGGAACCCGTCACACCGGTGGCAGGATCCCCTCCTGCACGGCGATAACGCTTTGCGGAATCGCACGGCGGGCGTGGATCCTGTCGCTGAAGGTCTGGTTTAGGCAGATTTCCCGTTTTTTTACCACCATAAAAAAAAAAAAAAAAAAATTATTATTATTATTATTATTATTATTATTATTATTATTATTATTATTATTATTATTATTATTATTTTTATTATTACTATTATCATCATTATTATTATTATCATCATTATTATTATCATTATTATTACTATTATTCCTCCGCATGTTGCTTGTACCTTGTAAGTGTCCACCTACGATGTGGTATCGGGGCGGAGGCTTATGCACGCTATCCACCTATCGCTGGCAATCTTTTCTGATGGTCAAGGATACATGGATCATCGCGCAAACACGACCGCTTCGCGGAAGTGCTTGAAATAATCATTTTGTCCGTCTTTTCGTGTACCGAGAAGCAAGAGTATAAGTGAATTGATGAATGAATGAGCTGCGGCTGTCCACCAATGGATATTCCTGATAGACTAACCAAGGAGGTAGTAATTGACCTCTGGCTGGGTAGTTTATGGCAGGAACTCCTGGCCTCTGTGCTAGTAATATGAGCAAATGTAAGACCTTTTCACTAAAAGAGGCGTGGCAGACCAGGGCTCGTGAACCCACCTGCTTTGACGCACTGTCATGTACTGCTGGCTCGAGCCTATGAAAGGGTTGAAGTTGGTCTGTATAGGCGCAGGTGCGAAGGATTACCTGATCAGTATTTCCTTATACCAAGTCCGCACAGGAGAAATGCGGAACGTCTAGCCTGAAGTTTAGAATCGGGCGCGGCCCCGATCTGACGTCGCCCACTTAATAGGGATGACGTGAAACCTTTAGCATCAACATGGCGCGGGGCTAGCCTGAAACATCTTTCTTAGAATCACTAGGTGTCGCTAGGGTTGACCATTTGAAGACCGCTTCTCGGCTGCGGCATCCATAAATAGGGCACTTAACAGGTGGGGATAGTGGTTCCACTGCGCCTGGAGCTCCCATGATGGGCAAACCGTCTTAAGCCAAGTAAACGTTTATATTATGTTGAACCTACAAGAAAAAACTAAAACAAAACAGATCCGGCTTGTCATAGCCAAAATAAAGAAGAACAGAGAACGCAGGCTGATCCCCCAAAGAAGCCAGAGGTAGAGATCGCCTGCCTGAACAGTCGAAGAGAGGTCTCACAGGATGAACGAGATCTTCATGATGATGCAGCAAGCTGTTAGGTCGATACCTAACATGAATCCAAAAGTTAAGGACAGTCTGCCTGAGCCGATCAAGCACGTTGATGCTCTCAAGCTGGACTATTCTCGCTTGCTTGCGGCAAGAACAGTCACTGAATAGATGGAAATGACTGAGACGCCTCAGGCAAGCACTGTAGCTAAGCGGCCTAATGAAGTGGACTCGCTTGAATCAGAAAGTGATTCCGATTCGCGAGTTCCTCTCAAAAAGGGCTGGGCTGTGGAAGAGGATGAGTCCTTTAGAATTGTACAGAATCAAAAGGATGTTAGGGCTGCTAATAAGCAAAAACAGCAGCAACAACGAGGGCCGCAACAACAACAGCAGCGACCAAAGCAGCCCAACACTGAACCAGCAGTGGCCAGAACATCGGCCAAGGACACAGAGCAGTCTGCACAGTAGCTGCCAAAAAAGAAGAAGAAAAGGAGCAGGAAGACAAAGAAGAAATTTGCTGCTGTTCTTATAAGACCAGAAGAAGGTAAGACCTACAGTCAGATCCTGCAGAACATCTGGCAGGAGCTCATTGAGGAAATCCCGACGAGTAACATCAAAGGGATTTGAAAAACTAGGGCCGGAGATATCCTCATTGAGTTAGGCAACTCCAAGGAACTTGAGACTTTCAGTGACTTTTTAAAAAGAACGGTCAATTAGGCAGGCAAAATCAAGGATATCATATCCAAAGAAGCATTTGAAATCAGAGATATCGACTGCCTCGCAACGGTGGATGAAGTAAAGGCAGCAGTAAAGGCCGTCTTCACACAAACTAACAAGGATTCGGGTGAGTTCAGCGTCTCGCTAACAAACCTAAGTAGATAAGCTATGTTGCTTCTGGCCCACTGCATTTCTGGCCCACTGCATTTCTGGCCCATTGCATTTCTAACCCACTGCATTTCTAACCCACCTACATTTCTAACCCAGTGACTTTCTCGCCCAGTGGGTTAGAGAGTCAAGTGGGTTAGAAATGTATGTGGGTTAGAAATGTAGATGGGTTAGAAATGTAGGAGGGTTAGAAATGTGGGTGGGTTAGAAATGCTGTGGACCAGGAGCAACATAGCCAGTCCCGAGAAGGCGAGCTGCCGGCGGCCGGCTGTGGGCTGTGATGAAGCTACTGCGAAAGTTTCATAATTTTTATTTTTTAATATTTTTTTTAACTTTTAATTTTTAATATTTTTTTGAACTTTTATTTTTTAATATTTTTTTGAACTTTTATTTTTTAATATTTTTTTAAATATTTTTTTTAACTTTTATTTTTAATACTTTTAATATTTATTTAATTATAATAAATCGAATAAAAATTATTTAAGCATTAAAAAAAATTTTTGACTTTGGTCGGAATCGAACCCTCGACCCTATGGACGCGAGGCTAGCGCGTATACCACTACGCCACGGAGCCACCGTATTAGGGAAATCTTAAAACTTGTATAATAGCAGTTTCCTCAAATTTTATATTATTTTAACATTGACAGCTATCAATTTATTAAACTATAATGAAATGGAAAATTAATTATTAAATTATGTTTATATACATTTAGAGATTAAAAATGATGAGATGTATGAAAACTGCAACATATTAGTAAATATAGTTAAAGCTTAGAATAAAAATAATAGCGATCTACTTTATCTACACTATGCTTGTGTACATATAAGTTAATACTCGAGAGTCTAGTAGGACTAGTAAAAAAAATGTGATATTATTTTATTATGCATTTATATTTGAGATTAATAATAATAAAGTGTTTTATTAAAAAATAATATTGAAAGTTATTTATTTCTTCACTTACACTTATACTTCAGATTTGTACATTTCAGAAATGTATGTGCTTGTGTGTGAGTGTGTGTGTGTATATTGGAGTATTTAATATACAGAATATATATAACAAATAGTCATAGAAATACTTTCTTCTAATCAATTGAAGTACAGCAAACATGCTAATTTCTAGATCCATATTTCTTTTAGTTTATAGATCAAATATATTGACTGATAGCTCTCCTCATAACTACATTTTCATATATATATATATATATATATATATATATATATATTTATATATATATATACATTAATAAATTAATTTTTCTTTTACCCCAGAACATATTCTCACAGTCCTTATGAGAGTATTCAGATATAAAAATTATTAAAAGCATCTATATTAAACTATTTTCAGTTCAAAACATAAGCCTGAAATTTATTTATATTATATTTTACTTCAAACCACATAGTATAAGATTTAAATCAAAGCCATTGAATCTTATACATTATAATCACAATGAAGAATAATTAAAATCTTACTTTATAGTTAAACATATCTATAGAAGCAATTAAAACATCATTTTAGATGTATTAATATCTATTTCAGAATTTTTAGCTTTTATATAGCAATATAATGAATTCATTTTTAGCTATAACTTTTTTGAATGAAATTTTATAGTTTATAAGTTGTGTTATAAGTAGATATTTTATCTTCTTCATAAGTTGAAACAAACTTTTAGTAAAAATTTTAAAGCTCTACGTTCTCTAGTTTCAGAGATATAAGATATTTACTATTTCAATTTTGAAGGATTACAGCTATATTTTGAAAAAATTAGTTTTAGTGTTTGAAACATATTACTTAATCTTATAAATCATTGATTATAATGTATAAGATACAATAAGTTAAATCTTATTGTTTATAACTATTTTAAAAAGATTTGAGCATAAATTTTGTATACCCTACTGAAAAAAATCTTGTGGTAACCACATGACATACTATATGGTTTTCACATGGTTACCACATGATTACCACATGTTTACCACATGGTTACCACATATTATTTTGACGGGGTGATCATGTGGTAACCATGTGGTAACCATGTGGCGACCATGTGAAAACCATGTGAGTAAGAAAAAAATAGTTTAAAAAAATATGCAAAATTTATTATTTCACGTAATAAATACTCACCTGCTGTCAAAATCAGCAAACTAAAGAAAATTTTTATGAAAATATAAATATTATTGATTATTATATAATTAAATTTAATATAAATATTTTTATATAATTAAATTTATTTGCGTTTTTCATTGCAACCACAAAAATATCTCTGTTCATTGAATAGAAGAACGTGAGAAAGCAGGCCGAATGATCGTCGTTTTAGACAAAATTAAACTGTTTATAAGCTCTAAAGTCTTTTATTCTTTTCATGCGCGTTCGCTTGCCATAAGAAAGTCAATACATAAAAAGAGTGGTAGCCCCCTAGTGGTTAGTTATTGAATATGAATATACGCATGTATATAATAGTACTGGTGATTAACCGTTAGGGGATGCTCCGCTTTCTACCTATTGACTTTCTTGCGGCAAGCGAACGCGCACGAAAAGAATAAAAGACTTTAGAGTTTATAAACAGTTTAATTTTGTCTAAAACGACGATCATTCGACCTGCTTTCTCACGTTCTATTCTATTCAATGAACAGAGATGTTTTTGTGGTTGCAATGAAAAACGCAAATAAATTTAATTATATAAAAATATTTATATTAAATTTAATTATATAATAATCTATAATATTTATATTTTCATAAAAATTTTCTTTAGTTTGCTGATTTTGACAGCAGGTGAGTATTTATTACGTGAAATAATAAATTTTGCATATTTTTTTTAACTATTTTTTTCTTACTCACATGGTTTTCACATGGTCACCACATGGTTACCACAAGGTTACCACATGATCACCCCGTCAAAATAATATGTGGTAACCATGTGGTAAACATGTGGTAATCATGTGGTAACCATGTGAAAACCATATAGTATGTCATGTGGTTACCACAAGATTTTTTTCAGTAGGGTAGCACTATAAATGGATTCATTTTTAGCTATAATTTTTTGAATGAAATTTTATAGTTTATAAGTTGTGTTATAAGTAGATATTTTATCTTCATCTATTAGTTGAAACAAACTTTTAGTAAAAATTTTAAAGCTCTACGTTCTCTAGTTTCAGAGATATAAGATATTTACTATTTCAATTTTGAAGGATTACAGCTATATTTTTGAAAAAATCAGTTTTAATGAATTTCTACCATTTTAATGCTTGAAACACATTACAAATACTTAATCTTATCGTTAATAACTATTTTATAATTAAACATCTCTATAGAAACAATTAAAACATCATTTCAAGTGTATTAATGTTTATTTCAGAATTTTTAGCTTATTCGGCCTTTTCCACTACTATTCATTCCTCATATCACAGAAACTAAAAGAGATAGAGATCTGAAAATTTATATATAACTCTGTTATGTTTAAAAAATAATATAGAAAGTTATTCCAAGACTCTAAGCTGATTATGTCATCATTATTACTTAATTCGAAGAGATGTACTAGACTAGCGAAAGATTCAATTTCTTATAAAAGTCATTTATTAGACCAATTTAAATTTATATTTGCATGAAAGTTGTAACATTTTAAATATATTTATTGAAAATCATTATTTAGTCTTAATAAAATTCTAAATTATTAAAAATTAACCTTGAAAAAGAAATTGTCTTTGTTTTTCAAGTCTCAAACTGTTTGAGCTTTAGAAATTTTTTTATTTTAACTAATATAAATAGGTTATGAAAGGAAAGTTCATATTTTTATTAATCTAAAGTTGAATTTATTGAAATAAAAATATAAATTACAATAATAGTTCATAAGTGGTGAGAGTTCCAACCAATGTTCTCACTGGCATAATCAATCGTCCACATAACCTCAACAATCATTCCTAACCTTGAAAAATCTATCATGTATTTTATCTTTGTGATGAACCTTGCTGACTGAAGCGAATCAAAGAAATGAATTTTAGAATCAAGCTCACCTTCTTTTATACTCACGAAAAAGGTTAGGTCGAAAGTGGGGATAGAACTTCAACGCGTTTCTTCCCTCTTCGCGCGCATGCATTCCCCCACCCAATCCTCGCGTATATAAGAAGGCGCTTTCGAGAGAGCAATGAGTCCGGTTATTTGCCTTGCACATCCACTAAGTACCTCATCCTAAATGAACCTTTTACTGAAGGGTCAGTCTTTTATAATGATTCTCCCACCATTTGGGTCTCCCACTCACACATGTTTTCAAACGTTATCACTGATGGCGCTGACTATCCGATCGGGTAAATGTTTCAGATAGAAAATATTCTCTCTGTTTCAATCCTGGAGGGACGTTCAGAAAGCAAAGAAACTTTTGATTTTGTATGGTTGATGCTTCAACATTTATTTGAAGCATATCACCCCTAAGTTAATATACATAACCAGCTTCTCGTAGTTCGTTAATTATAAAGTCTATCTCCTTGGTAGTATACGGATTTGTATTAGTTGGAGATGTAAGAATACGAAGGCGATCAACTAATACATTGGGGTCGTCCCATTCTCCAATTCCATAATCTTTCAACAGGAGATCACTCATGTATTTAGATGAAGATGCGTTACTAATAGAATGATCTGATGAAGTATCATTGTAAGAATCTATGGAACTTAATTTTGCTTTTTTAAATCTATATACTGGTAAATTTTTAAAGTTAGATTTCGATTTACAGTTTTCGAGTTGAAGAAAAGTATTATTGGAAGAATCTGATGATGTATCACTATTAACATCGTTAGAACTAACTTTCGCTTTTTTACATCTTGATACTGATGAAGCGTTATTACGAAGTTTCCTTTTATAACTTTGAAATATGTTGTACTTTTTATTCTTTTGATAATTTTCTATTTCATCATCAGAGCTAGAATAACTATCTTCAAGTATTTTTGATTCTGGATACCTTTGCTGATTGATGGAATCAATATCATCTCTCCTCGTGAGTTTATCATTTGTATGATGTGTATTGAGAGCATCATTAGACTCGCGTTTTTCCTTAAAAATCATATTTCTTGTTACACTTTCTTCCTTCATAGATGTTATTGTATGGTTATGTGATGTACAATTTACAAGTTTCATGTCCTTCGTTACAGCACGACTTAAACATTGTTTTGAATAGTAAAGATGACACTTTCAGTGTATATTACCATTCTTCATAACTTTATCCTTATAGAAAGAAATGCCATTCAAAAGAAGTTTATCTTTTCCTCTAGAACTTTTTATAAGTTGAAGAGATGTATTAGGCGTGAATTCATCAGTAATATTCGAAACAACATCAATCTTTGAATCATTCGTAAATAGAGTTTTTTTCTCTTGATTAGAATCAAATATTCGACAAATATTTGTATCCAATCGATTTGAAAGTTCGGATTTAATCATCTCTCTTAATTTCTCTGTTTCGAGAAAGTTTGCCATGTTGATAGCTTGAGCTTATCATGCATACTGTTCGTGAAATACAAACTCAGCTGTATTTATAGAAAATAACGGGTCATGCAAAACCTTTTTAACAAGATGATTTACAAGATACTAAGATGATTTAGAATACTAAGATGATTAAAAAAAAAATCTAGAAATTATAAGAAAGTCGATGAGAGTCGATGAGAGTCGATGTAAGTCGATGTAAGTCGATGAGAGTCGATGAAGAGTCGATGAAGTTTCGATGAAAAGTCGATGAGAGTCGATGAGAGTCGATGAAGTGTCGATGAAAAGTCGATGAGAGTCGATGAGAGTCGATGAAGAGTCGATGTAAGTCGATGAAGTGTCGATGAAAAGTCGATGAAAAGTCGATGAGAGACAATGAGAGTCGATGAAGAGTCGATGAAGTGTCGATGAAGTGTCGATGAAAAGTCGATGAGAGTCGATGAGAGTCGATGAAAGTTGATGAGAGTCGATGAGAGTCGATGAAGAGTCGATGTAAGTCGATGTAAGTCGATGAGAGTCGATGAGAGTCGATGAAGAGTCGATGTAAGTCGATGAAGAGTTGATGAAAAGTCGATGGCTCAAGAAATATATTGACCTGAACAGCGAGAAGCGGAAGAATGCTAAGAATGAGTTTGAGAAGATGCTCTTCAAACTTTTCAATAACGCTGTTTATGGTAAAACCATGGAAAACGAGCGAAAACACGTTATATTAAGCTCGTCAATAAGTGCGAAGGACGCTACGGTGCTGAGGCGCTCATTGCCAGACCAAATTTCAGTAGTTGCGCCATCTTTGATGAAAATTTGGTAGCGATTCAACTTTTACAAACGGAAATTTGCATCAGAAAACCTATCTACATCGGGCTCTCTGTACTGGATTTGTCCAAAACTCTCGTATGCCGCTTCCATTACGATTACATGCTGGATAACGTTGCAAAAGGAAAAGGAAATTGCAAGCTATTGTATACAGATACAGATAGCTTGGTATACGAGATGACCAACATCGATATGTATCAAATCATGAAAAGAGACATCCACGAATTCGACACCTCTCACTACCCCCAGCCTAATCAGTTCAACATTCCTCCTGCCAATAAGAAAATTGTTGGTTTGATGAAGGACGAATGCAACGGAAACATCATGCTGGAATTCGTTGGACTGAGGAGTAAAATGTACAGCGTCAGAGTCGAAAATCAGAAGACGATAAAGAAAGCCAAGGGAGTGAAGAGTTCAGTGATTAAAGCAACCATCACTTTCGATGATTACATCGATTGTTTGAAAACGAAAGAAATCAAGATTCGAGAACAGAGAAACATAAGATCCCGTAATCATCAACTGTACACTGAGAAGGAGACTAAGATCGCTCTCAGTGCGCATGACGACAAAAGATTTCTTCAAGAAGAAACTACGGACACTCTTCCTTGAGGCCACTACCTAGCAAGATCACGAAATCCAGAACTAGTAGATATCAAAGTTGCTATCGAGTCGTTGGATCCTAGAGTGGGGATAGCTGAGCCACTAGATCCTGGACTGGGGGTGGCTGAGCCGCTAGATCCTGGAGTGGGGGTAGTCGACGTGGTGGGGAGCACTCTATATGAACAGGTGCAGAATCGGCCGAGCGTCATTCAGTTCGCTTACTCATCAAGAAAAGACGCACTCAAAAGAGCCCATCAACCAACCAGTGAAGAAGCAGTCAGTACCAAGAGATCCAAAATTGACATTTCTTAAATTAAGGTTAATATAATTCTATTCATTTCAATATAGTATCAATAAAGTTTAAATACAGCATCAATACAGTATCAATACAGTATTAATACAGTATTAATATAGTATCAATACAGTATTAATACAGTATCAATATAGTATCAATATAGCATCAATACAGTATCAATACAGTATCAATATAGTATCAATACAGTATTAACATAGTATCAATATAGTATCAATACATTATTAATATAGTATCAATACAGTATCAATACAGTATCAATACAGTATCAATATAGTATCAATACAGTATCAATATAGTATTATTATTAAAGATTAAAGATTAAATTGATATTGATTATATTTTTCAATCAAGAATTTGTTTTTCTGTTACAGATAAGATGGACATTTCTAAATTGAACGTCATTGCCCGAGGAGAATTTCTTCCTACTAAAAAAATCACTGAACTGACAGAAGGCACTTCCTACACGGTCACATGTTTGAGACAAGTGAAAACTCGCTTTGGACCCAAGATTGTAGCAGAACTATGTCAAGAAATGCAAATCTTCTTACCTAAAAAAGTGTCGGAAGTTTTTGAAAAAGATTAAGAGTTTTTTGAAAGAATGCAGAATGCTGCTAATAAACTTAAACTTTGTGTAGTGTTCAAAGGAGTTTATGTCCTCGAATTTTGTAGTGTTTAGTGTGTGCATAATAAGTGTATAGTTATGAGTGTTTTATTTAAATAAATGTTACAATAAATTTTGTTTGATTATAAAAAGTGTTTATTTTATTTCAATTCCTTAATATACATTATTAAATACATTTTTCTTAAATTGAAATTAAAAAAAAAAATTATGATATGTAAATTCGAATTCTTTGATTAATAACTTTTCTACATATTACACATTTTTTAACAATGGATGAACAATGATAACAACTACAACAGTGTCCACAGGGTATAAATGCGACTTCTAGTTCATTATCAAGACAAATTTTACATCTATTGATATTTTCTTCAGCAGAATCATTCTGACAAGGTATATCTCTGATAAAGCGACAACGGCTATTCCACTTTTTGTGCTCTAATAATGGATTGTCATCGATTTTCCATCTACATATTTCTGTAGAACATTCAAAGCAACGGACTTTATCTATTTCACCAGTGTAGTAAAATCCTGCTGCAGCTAAATCTTCAGGTTTTAAAAAACTCAAAGGCCAATTTCTAAAACTTTCAAGACGGTTTTGCTGTATTCTATACATGATGTCTATTCAAGATCACGTTGAATTATTTGTAAATTTTTATTTTTTATAAATTAATTACAAAATACTTATTGAGTATCTACTTTATTAATCCAACTATTGTCGAAACCAAGCCACTTCACTAATACTTCATTTCCACGTCTTCTAAGAATCTTCTCTACAAGATAGTAATCAGGATATTCGACACTTTGTAATTCTTGTTCATAAAAACCTCCAGCTATTGGTTGATCTTTATAATCCTGCAAGAGAAAAGTAACTGGTTTTGTTTTTCGAACTCGGTGTACAGTAAATATTTCAGTAAACCAGTTGGGTGTGTATCCTTTTTCGAATACTTGTTTTAATTTGCTTACTCGTACTTTATCACCAACTTTGAACTTTGGTTTCTTTTCTATTAAATTAACATTACGCTTGAATCGTCGTAGAACTTCAGCTTTGTTTTCAGCTGTAACATCTTTCGGTTTCATATTAATAGTTTAATGCTTCTCATCATTGTACTTTTCAATTAAATTGGAGATAATATCAATCCACTTGTAGTTACCACGTAAACCAAACTGTTTCCACATTTTGTTTTTGAGCGTACGATTAAAGCGTTCGCAAATAGACGCTTTGAGATTGCTATAAGTCGAGTAGAGATTGATTTTATATTGTTGCATGAGATTCTGGAAATTGGTATTATAGAACTCCTTACCTCGATCGGTGTGAAGATTCTTAGGTACTCTACCTTTTGTCAATACAGACTTCATAGCAGCAGAAACATCTATACCAGTTTTTTGTTTTACAGGAACAGCCCACGCGTATTTGGAAAAAATATCTATAACAGTAAGCATGTATTTGTAGCCTTTGTTTTCTCGAGAATAAGGTTGCATCTCTACCAAATCAGCTTGCCAAGTCTCATCCAAACCTCGCACATCGAACTTTCGACGAGGATAATTACGACGTGCTGGCTTGTGAAGCTCTTCTACAAGTCTATGACGTTGTTCCATCGATGGTTATCGATTGACTGTTTTGCACTAACAGAGATAATGCCTTCTTTTATAGTCTTAAGCTCCAACTGGCTTTGTATGAATTTCTTATCTAGCTCGTCTCTATGCACCTCTACAATTTTATCTAGGTTATTGAGATCACTTCTCAAACTAGATATTGAATCTAATAATTTTTGAACTTCCAAACGTACGATACGCTGTAAAGTATCTAAATTTACAGCTTCATTGAGTTGATTAGGTGATGCGAGATTACAAAGCCTCTTATTTTCCATATCGTATTGTCCATCTTTAGTGAGTTTATAGTTAATACCTGGAGGTCTCGACTACCCTCATTTCGTTTGAGATTACGTCCGAATACATCAACGCTCATTTTGATAATGCATGGTATAGGTGTCTACACCTCAATATATATAACCTCCTTCACGTAACTCTTCTATAATTGAATGTATCTCATTTGTATGGCTAGGGTTTCCAGCTTCTCTTTCAGCAATGAGTAATCGAAGTCTATCAACGAGTTCGTTTGAATCATCCCAATATATGTAATCCATTCTCGTATCTCTTCTTGCAATTTTATATCGAGGTAACGATCCTCCTCTTTTTTTCAATGAAAACAAAGGACTAATGATACTGTCGAATTTCTTATTTTTGTGCGTACGAATAGACTCATCACTTTTGTAGCGTCGTTTGTGAGCATTAGTAGTTTCAAGAATCTTCTTGTAATTTTGCATATCACTATTGTTCATGTGACCTCTATCGGGATTTTTCATAATTAACAATTCTAACAATCCTTTAGTTTTTGGATATTTTTGATCTTTTATACGAATGTTTTTACCTTCGAAAAATAGAGGTGAGTCACCAATTAAATAACTATTACCTTCCTTGCGCACTCCATAAACTTCATCCAATTGTTTTGATTGATCCTCATTGAGCATATGAATGTACTTATTATCAAGCAATAAATCATCTTCTTTTTTTCTAATTCCTGCTCACTTGTAGCTGATTCAAATTCCGTATCAACTTGTCGAATAGTATCGTTTAATGACGTATCTATAGCATCATCATCAATTGATGAAGAGGAAGGAGAATAAGGCTGCAAGAAGGAGGAATAAGTATCATTGTTTTTTATGACTTTTTTATTTGCTATGTCACGTATAAAATCATTATTTTTCTCATTAGTAGCAACGAGTTTCTGAAGAGGATCAACGATAGGTTTGAATGTCTCGCCAAATGCTCTTTCAATATTTTCTTTTCCAAACTTCAACAAGTTATATTTTCGTTTAACTGCATTGCGTGCTTGTACAAGTTGATGTAGAACATCTTTCTTTCGTCTAATGTCAGCCATGTTGACGCTTCAGCGTACAATGATGAATTGTTTTCTTAGGACTATGTGCGCGCTATATTTATAGCAAAACAATCGAAGCCGTTTCTATATCTACCAGAATTGATCGAACTATCTTTGTCGATCATGAAAAATCCGTATTTATCATCAGTCCAACACTTAGAGCATAATTCTTTGAATTGCGCGTAAGTCATGTCTGAATTGACGTGATCATCGTATAAGTGTCTCAAATTGACGTCATCTTGACGAAAAATCACCAACAAATTGACATTGTCTCTGACTAGATGTTTTGGAATTCGAGCATAAGATTGACAGAGATAGAAACAATCAACATCTTTGTGCCTGCCCATACAGAAGTAAGCTCTGATATTATCTTGTTTTTTACAGGCTACATCATCAAAAATCATAACAGAATTTGGAAGCGCGTTATCAGGGGCTACAACAGATTCGTGCTCACTAAAGGGAAAGTATTGTACACCTTCTAAAGGCTCTAGGAGGTCCTTCAAAAACTTGTACTTTGGTTGATTCAAAGACTTGGAGTACACATAAACGTTTTCAAACCTGAGACCATTAGGATGCGTTATTAGTGCTAACAGACTATTGGTTTTACCACAATTGGATGGATCGCAAAATACAGCTCGAATACTGTTTGGAAGTAAGTCTCCATGCCTCTTTAATTTCTTCTCATGCTCCACGATAGTGTCGAAATTTTCTATCGGTAGCTTAACGGATTGTTCTTTAAAATTCATTATGACAGCACGTCTGACATACGAATGCTTGACCAGCTATAAATACAGGGCTTTTATACCCAATGCCTCAGTCTTCATTTAGTCTTCGAAGTGTGATGATCGTATATAGACAACGACGACGTGGTCGCGGTTTTGTCAACAAGCTTCTTAATAGTCTTCCAATCGAACTTCATATACCCGGCTACCAATACTGTGGACCCGGTACAAGATTAGCTAAACGTTTAGCTAGAGGTGATCCAGGAATCAATCTTCTCGATAGAGCTTGTAAAGAGCACGACATTGCTTATTCACAGAATCGTGATAACGTAAAAGCCAGAAACGCTTCTGATAGAATTTTAGCAGAAAAAGCTAATCAAAGAATTTCATCAAAAGACGCTAGCTTTGGAGAAAAAGCAGCTGCATTTGCAATCAAAAACATAATGAAAGTAAAGTCTAAATTTGGAATGGGCATGAAGAAGCCTTCTACTACTTTCAATACAATAGTAAAGGCTGCATCTAAATCAATTGTTCCTAGAAAATGTGCTCGAAAAGCCATTCTGTCAGCTCTAAAAGGTGCACGAAGTGCTGTTAAAAAAGCAGGTGGTAAACAAAATGTAAAAATTCCACGTACTTTACCAGTTCCAAAGAAAGTAGGAGGTTTCTTGCCATTCCTCACACCAATCTTTGCAGGTTTGAGTGCTATCGGTGGTATAGCTGGAGGTGCCGCTGGAATCGCTAAAGCGGTAAACGATTCCAAAGCTGCTAAACAACAATTAGAAGAAAATAAGAGACATAATATAAAGATGGAAGAAATAGCTCTTGGTAAAGGTCTTTACTTGAAATCATATAAGACTGGTCTTCGTCTTCGTATGAAACTAAAGAATTCTTTAAAAAAAAGATCCTTAAAGTAAAATTACCTCAAAGAGCACTCACCGATGCTGATCTCATCTAGTATGCAAAAATCCTAAAAATCTCAAATTTTCGAGGAGTATTCATGAGGAATGCTATGCCTATTAATGGACCACGCTATAGAGAATCAGCTATTGTTAATCTCGATGATGCGGATGGACCTGGAACGCACTGGGTAGCATATCGCAAACGAGGAAACGATGTTGTGTATTTTGATAGCTTCGGTGATCTTCAACCTCCTTTGGATTTAATGACATATTTGGGAGTAGACAGCATCAAGTACAATCCTGAGAGATATCAAGACTTTGATACTTTCAACTGCGGTCATCTTTGTCTAAGATTCTTGAGTAACACTCTTGATATATAAAGAAAGGAATGATGAGTATTTGTTCATTATGAGTTCAACAATCATGGTAGATTCATTGCCTTTGACTCTGTCAGACACATCGTCTGTACTGGAAGAACAGTATTTTCCACCGATTGAACTCTCACCTGACAAGAATTACGTTCTCGGATTAGTTGCTTTCATGACATTCAATTCTATACCTAATATCGACAAGGGTAGTAATCTATTCCACGTTGGACAGGAAGAAATTGTTTTACCGACTGGTAGTTATGAAATTGAGGATATAGAGAATTATCTCAGTGGAACATTGTCATCAAAAGATATCTCAATCAGTAATAAACCAAACAATAATACACTTCGCAGTGAAATAAAGTGCAATCGCCTGATTGATTTTCAACCAGAACATTCGATAGGACCTTTATTAGGCTTCACAAAACGTGTTCTTCATGCTGATGTTGTGAATCATTCAGACTTACCTGTAACAATCCTAAAGGTCAACGCTCTTCGAGTCGAGTGCAATATAGTCTCTGGTGCCTATATAAACGGTCGACGAGTGCACACGATACATGAATTCTTTCCTGCAGTTCCACCAGGATATAAGATCATTGAAGTGCCATCACAAGTCATTTACCTTCCAGTCGTCGTCAAGAGCATAGATCATTTACAAGTGCGTATAGTCGATCAAGACGGGAATTTAATAAACTTTCGTGGAGAAACTATTACAGTTAGATTACATATCAAATCAGTATAAAAATGGGGGTGGTTTATAATAATAATAAAAATAACAAAGGGTATATAAGTAAATCAAGATGGCAGTCGAACATCAGTCGTCATCGACAAGTCAAAGTATTAACACGGCAGAACATTCAGTTTTTGAAAAGCCAAGGCTTAAAAATAAGAGCTGCTGGTGGAAAATTACGTGCTTAATTTTTTGCTGTTTTCAAAGAAATGGAGGAAATTCTAGACATAAGGTCAGGAGTAACATTGGATGAGTCAATAGCTCACTGTGAGGTGCATGCGTATCAGCCCTATTCTTCGACAAATTTCAATAATAGTGATGAAATTCGCATATCAATTCAACATCAAGATTTAAATCTTTTGCCTTCGCGGAGTTCTCTGCACATAGTGGGAAAATTAACTCAACAAGATGGCACTGCTTTAGTAAGAACTAACTTAGTTAATAACGGCATCTGCCATCTATTCGAGGAAGTTCGCTATGAAATTAATGCTATAGAGATCGATCGCTGTAAGAATGTAGGATTGACTACCGTTATGAAGGGTTGGGTATCACTCAATCCCAGTCAGAGTTTAATTATAGAAAATGCTGGTTGGATTGATATAACGGAAACTCGGAAGATCATTAATAACAATGGCTATTTTGATATTTTCATACCTCTCAGTATGATTTTAGGCTTTGCCGAAGATTATCGCAAAATCATAGTCAATGTTAAACATGAACTTATCCTCACGAGATCCAGGAACGATATTAACGCAGTAATACAAACAGCGAATGCTACTAATGCTTACGAAGATTTCAAAATTCATCTTTTAAGGATCGAGTGGCTTATGCCTCACATACAGTTATCCAATGAATGTAAAATTCACATGCTTCGACAAATCGAGAAAAATAAACCTATCTCAATGAGTTTTCGTTCCTGGGAATTATACGAATATCCATTATTACCGGCATCAACGAGACATGTATGGACAGTCAAAACATCTAATCAGCTGGAGAAGCCTCGTTTTATCATTCTTGGTTTCCAGACAAATCGAAAAGGACAAAAAACTGCTAACGCCAGTCAGTTTGATCACTGCAATTTGACCAATGTAAAACTATTTCTCAATTCTCAATACTATCCTTACGGAAATATGAATCTTGATATTGTCAATAATCAGTATGCTATATTATACGATATGTACGCTAATTTCCGAAATGCATACTATGTAATGGAGTCCGAGCCAATGCTGAAAAAATCAGATTATTTCAATCACATGTCACTGATAGTCATCGATTGTTCAAAACAAAATGATTCTCTGAAGAGTGCACCTGTTGATGTTCGTCTTGAATTCGAGACCAAACAAAACTTTCCAGCTGGAACTTCAGCTTATTGTCTCATCTTACATGATCGAATTATAGAATACAGCGCCATAAGCGGTGATGTCAGAAAATTAGTCTAAAGGAGTGGAGATTGTCTGCGCAGTAGCCACAGCTTAACCTCTACTTAAGAGAACTCCCGAACCAGCTCGAGTCATTCATTTATCAGACTCTGCTAAGTAAACTTAAAATTCTTTATCAAAGAAATATGGATCTTGATAAATTCAACGAGGCAGCTCGTGGACGCGTCCATCGTGCCATTGGGAATATATTCCCCTTGAAGAAAGATCAGACTTATTATGTGAGTGAGTTTAGACCAGTTAAAAGTAAGGATAAGTTTAGATTGATGGCAGTTTTAGATCACGGATGGCGCATTTTTATTCCATATCACGCATGCAGAGCCTTACAGGAGAATAAGGAGTTTTACTTCAAGTTGAAAGAGGCCATTAAAAATTACAAGTTGTTTGTAAAGTATTTAGATGATGACAACGGGAAAGGTCTCGAGTTCTCCTTGGCATAAGCGCTTGGAAGTTAATGGAGAGGTATACGAGTCACGGGTGCACTTCTCAGAGTAAGAGGTTCACAAGTGGCGATTCTTGGTTGTACCTCACAGATGGGTGCGAAGGTTGGGGCTTCCATCACTTCCTATAAAAAGCAAACACATCGTGATTCACATTCGTTTCATCATGTGACAGACACCAAGTTGCAACACTGAAAATTTTTCAGAGTACACTCCTTTTCCTCCTCCTCATAAAAAAATGAAGAATGAGAAAATGATGAAGAAAGAGTTCTATGAAAAATATAAATCACAAATACCATCTAAAGATATAAAATATAAAAAGCTTTAGGTGCTTGAATGTGTTGTAGTGTAAGATACTGCGTTCAAAGCATGCGATTGACTTTGGGATTTCCCCTAAAAACACTATATCGTTTGTAGCTCGCTTTAGCTTAGTCTCACCTCCCCTGCGTCAATCTAAGATGGGAGAAGTCGCTACTGTTGAGGTGGGCAGAGTCTTAAGAGCCACTTAAGAGAGCTCATCGGTCAACCAACAAAGAAGCAAGCAGTTGTAAAAGATATCAATATAGTATCAATACGGTTTTAATTTAGTATTAATAAAGTATCAATGCAGTATCAATAGAGTATTAATATAATATCAATTAAGTATTAATACAGTACCCATACAGTATCAATACATTATCAATTCAGTATCAGTACAGTATCATTATGGTGTCAATACAGTATCGATATTATATCAATACTGTTTTAATATAGTATTAATAAAGTATCAATACAGTATTAATATAGTATCAATATAGTATTAATACAGTATCAATAAGGTATCAATGCAGTATCAATACAGTACCAATATAGTATTAATACTGTTTCGATTCAGTACCAATACAGTATCAATACAGTATCAATATAGTATCAATATAGTATTAATACAGTATCAATACAGAATCAATATAGTATCATGACAGTATCAAAATAGTATTAATACTGTTTCAATATAGTATTAATACAGTATCAATACAGTATCAATACAGAATCAATAATGTAACCTTTCCTACCCGTAATTCTGTTATCCTAAAGGTTCTTTATTTAAATGGTATTCTTTGTTCTTAGAAACTCTATGTGGTATCGCGTTAAAGGATCGTTAAATAGCTAGCGCACCATGCCTAGCTATTTCGGACCCTGTATTTCGTTTTAATATTGTTAAAGTCGTTTATAGCTAGGACGCCTTGCCTAGCTATAGCTGACTTTTAAGATATATTTGTTAGTATTATTTAGGATTATTATGTGAAAAGCCCGTTATTATTAAGGACCAAATGCCTTAATATTCGGGGCTTTACACCGGGTTAATTGGATGAGGGTATATCTTGGAAAAGCTCTTTATTAACAACTTAAATTGAATCACTGTACAATGCAAAAACTAAGAGTAATCTCGCGCTTAATAAAGAGATACTTGCTTGTAGCACGTGTCAGGCCATTCGCCACTTGTGCTACGAGCAAGCGTGTCTTCACACCAAGAGAGCTGATCCAAGAGTGCCAGAGTCGCGAGCTCCTCGCACTCTTTGCTTCAGCTCTCTTAGGTCTCTCTCCCACTCTTCTATCTTAATAGAAGAGAGGGAGAGTCGCCGTATATTTTCAGCGGTACTTACACATGCAAACGCGTGTACGTATATACGCGCGCTTGCATGTTCAACCACTTTGGTCTTTTTGGGTGTTTGCGCGCGCATCTTCCAGTATCGTACGGTTTCAGGGCCGTACATACTCGGGCGCTCACAATATAGTATCATTACAGTATCAAAATAGTATTAATACTGTTTCAATACCGAATCAATATAGTATCAATACAGTATTAATATAGCATCAATAGAATATTAATGTAGTATTAATATAGTATTAATACAGTATCAATATAGAATCAATACAGTATCAATATAGTATTAACACTATTTCAACATGGTATTAATAAATTATCAATGCAGTATCAACACAGTATTAATACCGAATCAATATAGTATCAATACAGTATTAATAAAATATCAATAGAGTATTAATATAGTATCAATACAGTATCAATATAGTATTAATACTATACTGAAAAAAAAATTCGGTAGGATTGCTTTCTTAAAAAATAAATGGTTTCCAAGCTTTGTTTTAAGCATGGCGTTTACCTGTTTTAGGCAATAATTTAGCCCAAACAGGCAAAGCCGCCCACTCAAAGTCACTGTAGAGCAGCATGCCCTCTGAAAAAGTTTTAATATCGCCTGCTATAGTCAGTGATAGATTATGAGGATGCTTTATATATTTATAAATATCAATATATTATAATACCTATTAGCCAACTTCAGAGTATACAATATAATCAGAGTAACAGCAGAATATATTATTCTATAGTATATACTCTAAAGTTGGCTGACTGATATCATAAAAGCATCTTCGAAATCCATCACTGGCTATAGTAAGTAACTTCCCTCAAAAGTGTCGAGCAGTTTGCCTCAACACCAAGTGGCGCGTCAGTACTGCTTTTGGGTCAGTTGCTTTCCTAGAGTTTTTCGGTGTATTTTAATATAGTATCATACAGTATTATTAGAGTATCAATAGTGCTTGAATTGAAAGTTCTAAAAGCTGAAATGACTAAAAGCAACCAATTTAAACTATTTTAAATTTAAAAAAAAAGTAGACAAAGTTTCTTGTTGCATGTGAATGTTTCATGTGAACTTATATGCATGCATTAGAATGGTGAAAATCAAGTAGATCACTATTATATTTTTTTCAAGTTATTTGAACTTTTACAACTATATTATGCACTTAGATAATGCTAATAAATCATGGTTAATATTTGTTGTAATAATCATTATTTTTATTTCTAAGTGTATACGTATATACATATATAATATATATTTATATATATATATATATATATATATATATATATATATATATATTTTGCAATTCATAATTATTAATGTCTAAATATTTTATGAAAATTATGATACATTCCTATTATACAAGTTTTAAAATTTCTCGAGTAAGGTGGCTCGGTGGCGTAGTGGTATACGTGCTTGCCTCGCGTCCAAAGGGTCGTGGGTTCGATACCGACCAAAGTCAAAATTTTTTTCTAGTGCTTAAATAATTTTTATTCGATTTATAATAATCAAATAAATATAAAAAAGTATTAAAAAATAAAAGTTAAATAAATATAAAAAAATATTAAAAAATAAAAATTATGAAACGTTCGCAGCAGCTTTATCACAGCCCGCAGCCGGCCGCCGGCAGCTCGCCTTCTCGGGACTGGCTATGTTGCTCCTGGTCCACAGCATTTCTAACCCACCTACATTTCTAACCCACCTACATTTCTAACCCATCTACATTTCTAACCCACATACATTTCTAACCCACTTGACTCTCTAACCCACTGGGCGAGAAAGTCACTGGGCTAGAAATGTAGGTGGGTTAGAAATGCAGTGGGTTAGAAATGCAATGGGCCAGAAATGCAGTGGGCCAGAAGCAACATAGCTTATCTACTAACCTAAACAGCAGAGAGCTTCGCTTGGCTATTATAGAGATGGAACAAGACCAGGCATCATTTCTGCTGTCCCAAACCAGAGTTAAGATCGGCTACACTAGCTGCCGTATCAGAAGTTGGCAACGGGTTCAGCACTGTTTTAGGTGCCTGAACTAAGGTCACTAGGCGCGTGATTGCCGGAGACCTGACCGTAGCAAGATATGCTACAAGTGTGGCAGAGACAGTTGCAAGGGGTCAGCCTGCAGGGCTACTGATACTCAGTGCATATCATGTACTGAGCGGGACGTAAATCTGGCAGAGCGGAAACACACCCCTGGGTCAGGTCAGTGCAAAGTCTTTCGCGAGACTCTAGGCCGATTCAAAAGACAACGCTCATGATGGGCCGTATAACAGTCCTCCAAAGCAACTTACACAGAAGTGACCTAGCCAACAGCCTTTTGACTTAAATTAAATTTGAGACAAAGGCTGATGTGCTAATTATAAGCGAGCAGTACACAAACTGGGATGCCAAAACAGGGCTTAAAGACAAGCTTGGCACGGCAGCGATCTACGTGGACTTAAACAACATCAGAGTAGACGAGAGCGGAGCTGAAAACGGCTTCGCGTGGGTTTAAAGCAAAAACGTCACGTACGTCAGCTGCTTCTTCACACCTAATATGCTAATAGGTTACTTAAGGCAAGATCTGGACATGCTAGAAGACACTGTCCACAGAACGGAAGGCGACGTAATAGTCACAGGCAACTTCAACGTGAAAGCACTGGAGTGGGGAATGCCAATGCAGGACAGCAGAGGTAAATACATCATGGAGATGGCTGACAGACTTGGCCTAACAGTCCTAAACATCGAAAGCACACCAACATTTAGACGAGGTGCTAGCGGTACGATTCCAGATGTGTCCTTTGCATCAGGAAATCTTTTACGGAGAGTGTCAGATTGGAAGGTGCTAGAGACATTTAAGGGCACAAAACACCTTTTCTTCCTGCTAGTAAAAAACAAATGTATTAATTAGATTTAATCAAATTCTTTGTAAATGAAAATAACATTTAACAGTAGACTAAAATACCTTTATTTTAAGCTTTTATAATCTCATTTTGCTTTAGCTATAGTCCCATAATCATTCGATGAACTCTTGTCCGTATAATGGCTCCACCGTAAGATTTGACCTGAACCGCTGGATGGATCTGACTTTTCTAAACTGATTTAACTTCAGTATTAGCATCACTCTCGCGTGAATGAGGGAATTCCTGAAAAACAAAAAATTTTTTAGTTTTCAACAAAAAATATTAATTTATTAAATAAATTTTAATTTTTTTACCTTATTTTTGGATTTTTTAACAACTTCTAGTCATTCAATTTCAAAATCCTCTATTCACGCGAGAATGATGCTAATACTGAAGTTAAATCAATTTGGAAAAGTCAGATCCATCCAGCGGTTCAGCTCAAATCTTACGGGGCAGCACCTAAAATTTTTAAAATTCACTATTTGAGAAAAATAGCTTTAAAGTTTTGAATTATTATATCTTAAAATTATTAATGCTATACTTATCTTTTATAGAATAATTTTTTTCTGGTATCTCTTATTTATATTAGCCTTCAATATAAAAAAGAGATACCAGGCAAAAGAACCTTGTTATTCGACTCGATCAAGCTGGAATGCAAAAAGATATAAGTTAGTAAAATGAACAATAATAATAATTTATCTTATTATAGGATACTTTGTTAATACTCATCTTTTTTTCGTCGTAGCAATAAAGCTTTTTATTTTTTCTGACAGTCTTAACCTTAACTGTCATACTGCTAGCTGCTTGAACCATCCATATCCACCTTAAAACTGATAGCTTTTTTAATTGATTGTATCCATCTGAAAACTAAAAAATAACATTAAATATAAAGTCATCATTTTACATTTTATTTTAAAATAAATAGTTATATTGAAGTTTTATATTTTAAATAGTATAAAAATTTATGTGTTAAATTTATATTTAGTTTTGTCATAATAAATAAAATTATATACTTACATGAATTCAATATGCACCTGGAGCATAGAAATCCTCCACACCCATTGGAGCCTTTCTTTTTAGGGTATTTGCTTCCTTCGTGTGAGACTGAGTCTGTTTCTCTGCATGGAATATTCTTCTATCATCAGAAGTCCTGACCCACTCAATACAGGCACTTCCAGGTTCGATGTCAAACTTTTGCATAATTTTGAGAAAGCTACTCCGTCCATCATTGAAACAAGTTACAGCTGTGTAGACACCAATTTTCAAAGTTGACAGGCCACTGAAAGATGCTTTTGGAACAAGTTTCCATACAGAACTATTAAAACTTTCATTGGAGTTCTGCGTATATCCACCAAGACATCTTTCAAGTAAATCTTGTTTTGTCAGATCTTCGTAGATTGGTTTTATTTTCTCCATGATGGCAGATCGAATGCCTTGTGTATGTTTGAAATTTTAAAGTTGATTTCGAGCCTTAGCTTTCTGCCATTTGCACCAACTGGCAGATCCTTCAGGGCATAACTGATGTTGTGGCTGCTGGTCCGTTGATTGTTTATGGTAGAAAGAAGCCCAGATTGCATTCGACATGTCCTGAACAGAATCTGGGGGATCTCTTATAGCTTTACCATAATAAGAGGTCAGCTGATCAATTACTTGGGCTGTTAATCTACCTCTTCCACTGATAGATTTTCCATCGCTAAGTTTCTTGCCAGCAAGTGATTTCTTCAGATTTCTGAGTTAAGTCCCCATTCTCTTTTGGACATGACCAACGCACTCTTTCTTTTTGACAGTAACAGAGTCCCCGTATGGCTTAGACTCAGAAATCTCTTTGAAAACTTTGGAATCCCCATCTCCAATATAATTTTCATATTTCACACCATATTTTTCTTCTAATCTTGCAAAAATTTCACAAACACCTGTCACTTCCATGCTTCCAGCGTTGCCTTGATGGTTGGCTGTACAATTTGGTTCATGCGACTCTTGCCATTCTTCATAAGCAGATGTTCCTTGTTTATTTTCCTAAAGTGTACAACCTTTGCAGAAGCTATTTTTAATGGCAACATCTATCACTTTGCCTGTTTGGCTTCCGATGATACTAGCTAGCCCTTGTAATAAAGAAAATCCTCTTTTTCTCCATGATTTATCACCAGAAACAGACAGTTCAGTACTATTTGGAGAAGTCAAATCAAGTTCTTTCTTAACAGCTTCAGACATAGATTCTTCTGCCACTTGTTCACATACTTCACTAAGTTGATCATTAATAACATTGAACGCTGACTGTGCAACTGGCTTTGGCAAATCCATTATACCACAGAAAGTAGATAAGCCAGCGAGTCCATGGCCAAGAGCACGAGCAGCAAGAACACTACGTCTATTCACTTCACATGCATTATTCATAACACCCACTCTCTTGCTAGAGTTTATAGATGCTAATTCACCACAAGAATCACAAATCACATCAATTTTAAATCCTAGTCCTTGAAAAGAAGATTCAATAAAATGTATTTTATTATGGCACACATCACAGCACATGATTTTTTCAAACTCAGGAAATAGAATGTTGATATCAACAATTCTATTTTGTGTCCTGGAACTTAAAAATTCTGTTCTTTTCAGTTTCGAAAAAGAAGTAGAGGGTCTACTTCTCTTAGCTTCAGGAGAATTTTTTTCACTTCTATCAAGAAATTTCCTTGGCCTCTTTTTAGATCTTCCTGTAGATCGTTTTCTATCTTGATGTTGGCTAAAAAATCTGCCTCTTGAGTCTCTTTCAGTATTCGACATTTTTGAAATTTGTATTCTTAATGTCAATTCAAGCTTTTTACACTTTAAATGCACTTTCTATTTAGATAAACATAGAATTTCAGGCGCACATAAAAAAATACGAAATAACTCGCCAACGTGTAATTTATTAAAAATGAATAATTTTACGTAAATTAAACCACAAATAACCTACTAATAATTTTTTAAATGCACTTCAAATAAACAAACTGTAAACTGACCATACAATCAGCTGGGACTGACTGTCATGTAACGAAATGATACGAGTCGAAAGCGCGAACGCGCGAAATTCAAATTGATAAAAAATTACATAAATAACTATGTGCCATTCGTTTCCTTACGAAATCAAAACGGAATAAAATATGAATGTAAAACTTTTTAGAGCTTAAATTAAAAAAATAAACTCTTTTTTTCAATTAAACCTAAAAAAAATCAATAAAAATTTAAAAAATTCAATTTAAAATAATTCTTAAAATTTTTTAAATTTGTAAAAATTATATCATTATAGACTTAATAAATAAAAACAAATTAAATCTCTTAAAAAAAACTTTTTGGAGATTAATTAATCATTTATGAATTATTGAATCAAGCAATAAAAAAATAAGTTCTTATAGTGTTTTAATAAAATTAGCTAAAAATTTGAGAAAAATCTCAAAATAGAAAAATGAACAAAAAAATCAATTAAAAGTTTATCCTACTAATTTGTTCATAAAAACGAAACTAAATAAGATAGGGTAAAAAAACTTGTTGGAGCTTATTCTACAGTAAATTTTCTATAAAAAAAGCAATAAACCCAAATTCGATGGTGGGACCAAAAAAAAGGTCTTTTGTGCCCTTAATAGGAGTGACCATCAGTACATCACTTTTTAAATCAGTGATAAACCCCAATCACTGTGGCAAAAGGTAGCTAGGCCGATCTGATAGAACACTGCCAAGCTAGACTCTGAAAAGCTTGCCCAAGTACTGTAACAAGGATATGACGATCTACCAGATGCGACACTCGCCACCGAAAGCGCTGGTGCTGCGGAGGCACTTGTGAGCGAGACGATGAATCTCATTCACAGGGCCTGTAATGCGTCGATGCCGCGCAAGGGGTCGCGGCAACATAGGCGCCCTGCGTATTGGTGGAATGATGATATCGCTGAGACCAGGTCAGAAGCTCTTAGCCTCAGAAGAAGATCCCAAAGAGCAAGAAAAAACCAGACGCAGATCTTTTGTCTGCACAATACAAGGACGTGCATAAACGGCTTTGAAAGAAGATCAACCGAAGCAAAGCACAAGGCTGGAAAGACCTGAGCGAAGACGCCAACAGAGAGGTGTGGGGCTTGGCCTACAAGATTGTGACCAAGGAGCATTGGGCCGCTCCCACGTTCCCATTCGAAGAAGAGACAATGGCGAACATCATTAACCACCTATTCCCTACACACCCACTGCTCGAAAAACAGGAAAGTGTAGAAAAACCAGGAGAGATCCCGCTTTTTACAAGCTGAGAGTTATAGTTCGCCGCCAGAATGATGCGAAACAAGAAGGCACCTGGCCCCGACAGAATACCATCCAAGGTCCTCAAGTGCATAGCGGTAAAAGCGCTATCTCTCTTGTTGAACACGTACCTTCAGACGGGTGTGTTTAGTACCCCCTGGAAGGTTGCACGTCTTCTGCTAATCAACAGAGGAAAGGGAGTTGATTCCCGGCACCTATCGTCCAACAGGCGACTGTGCATGTTGGACGAAGCAGGGAAGCTCTACGAGAGGCTGCTAAAACCGCGATTACAACGAGCTGTACAGGTGGCTGGCGATCTCACTGACAACCAGTACGGCTTTAGGAAAAAGGTCTAACGTTGATGCAGTAGAAGAAGTAGTGAAAGTGGCGAGAGAAGAATGGACTGGAAACCATCATTCTCGTCTTATCGCTTTTCTCGTTCTGCTAAATACTAGAAACGCCTTCAACTCGGCACGATGGCCAGATCTTCTTGCCGCGTTGAAAGAGTTTAACGTACCAGAATACCTTATACGAGTGATACGCGACTACCTGAAAAACCGTATCCTCCGCTATGAGACAGAAGAAGGTTGGTGTGAAAAGGAACTCAGCGAAGGCGTGGCACGGGGGTCGATCTTTGGCCCAGACTCCTAGAACACCTTGTACGATGCATTGCTCAAACTTGCAATGCCGGACGGGGCTACAATGTTTGCTTACGCCAATGATGTCGCTTCAGTCATCACCGCGCGAAACAAAAACATAGCCCAGCACATACTAAGTACAGCGATGGGAAGAATCTCCAAATGGATGAGGAAACTTAGTCTTGAAATAGCGATGGCTAAGACAGAAATTGTGTCCTTAACCTGGAAACACATCAACATCGAGTTTCCCATGACAGTAGGCACAAACGTGGTGCAGACAAGGAAGGAAGTAATGTATCGTGGCATAAAGCTAGATGCAAAATCAAGCTTTTTGCCGCACCTGAAATACATCGCAAACAAAGCAATTACGAAAACATTGCAGTTAAGTCGTCTGATAGCCAATACCAGCGGTCTAAGATCAAGCAAGCGACGACTTTTAATGACAGAATTTAAGAAATCCAACGTAAATTTATGGACATTTTTAAGCGATTGAAATATTTTTTTATATAAAATTTTATTTATGTTTTTATTGCGACTTATAAAAATATCTCTGTTCATTGAGTAAAATAGAATGTGAGAAAGCAGGCCTCCTATTGACTCTCTTATGGCAAGCAAATGCGCACAAAAAAAAATAAAAGAGTTTAGAACTTATAAGCTGGTAGTTTCATTTGGTCTAAAACGACGATCATTCGACCTGCTCTCTCACGTTCTATTTTACTCAATGAACAGAGATATTTTTATAAGTCGCAATAAAAACATAAATAAAATTTTATATAAAAAAATATTTCAATCGCTTAAAAATGTCCATAAATTTACGTTGGATTTCTAAAATTCTCATTGGAATTCCATTATGAATTTCCAATTAGATTTTCCAATTGGAATTTCCAATTGGAAATCCAATTGGATTTTCTCAACGTGGTCTACTTGATAAATTTAATGTAAAAAAACTTTACAAATTCTTTTAGCTGGTTACTCATTTCCATTTTATGTACAGCAATTTATTTACACCATGATACAAATATTATTTAAGTCGATTTTTAGATACAAGGGATTATTTCATATTGACTTTACTACCTTTGCTGTGAATTAATATAACCTATATACATATAACTAAACATGAACGTAAAGTCGTAGAGGTCGCTAGAAAACACGCGCGCATGTTATTACCGCTCAGATGGATCGGCCTTATATACAAAGTATGCTAAACTCTCACCACTTGCGGGAGTTGAGCACAAATTTTAACACATCATTCGCCAGGATTATATGCTGGTATTGTTCTCTCTTATTTGAGAATCAACCTGTGCATGCGCAAGGGATATTGTTACAAAAAATTATAGAGTTTATACAATGTATATGATATAAATTAATATCGGAACTAGTAAAAATTTACAAGTATTATTAAAATAATTAAAACATTCAAAATTTTATTATATTGACATTATAATTATTATATAAAGTTTATTAAGTAGAGGAATAAAATTTTCTATATAGCATAATAAATTTAACGCAATTGAAAAGTTTACAAAGCTACATTGTAAAAATGTACTATGATTCTTGTAATATTTCATATAAAATTTCTCTTACTAGGAGAGTATCAGACCTCCGGATCACGGCTTTTGCTCAAACTCTGGGATAAGTTTTAAGATGTCAAAATATGGAAGGAAACAGAATGTTAGACCCCAACGCTCAATATTTCTCTAGTTACAGGTAATTAAAGAAAATCACTAAAAAAGTTACTAGATTTTCAAACGCTTACAGTTCCTTAGCATTGATACTTAGGAGCTTGAAACTTTTTTTAAATGAAAGCTGAGCTCAAATCCTTTTGAAATAGTAGTTATGACATGTCAAAATATTATTTTTTCCCAAAGTCATAGCGGAATAAACATTAGACCCAATTTCAGATTTTGTTATTAATTAATGTTTTAAAAAGAAAATTCAGGTCCAATATTTATCAAGTTATAACTTTGGGAAAAAATAATATTTTGACATGCTATAACTACTATTTCAAAAGGATTTGAGCTCAGCTTACATTTAAAAAAGTTTCAAGCTCCTAAGTATCAATGCTAAGGAACTGTAAGCGTTTGAAAATCTAGTAACTTTTTTAGTAATTTTCTTTAAGAGCATGACGAAGCTGCCCGCCTTCTAATAATATTTGCAATCTTAACTTATGAATAAACGATGCGTTTATTCGAGTTTTTTTGCTACAAAGAAAAAATTTGTAGGATTAAACTCTAGTGCGGACAACTCAAGAAATCCACCAAAATATTATATTTACAAAGTTATAATAAAAACTTTCAATGTATCGTATTTTAAGGTTAGGTTTGTCGAGTTTGATATCTAATTTCCAATCCAAGCTCATAAAAAAATAACAAGTCCAAATGATTTTTTATTTTAACAAAAATTATTGTATTAATATAGCTTTAGTGCGGACAAGTCATTATATTTGTTTAATTTATGAATTCAAAAAGATATTGATAAAATAAAAAAAGCAAAACTCGATTGCTGCAGCTCCGACATCCCGTTAATTGCCTGTAACTAGAAAAATATTGAGCGTTGGGATTTAAAATTCTGTTTCCTTCCATATTTTGACATCTGAAAACTTATCCCAACGTTTGAGCAAAATCCGTGATCCGGAGGTCTGATACTCTCCTAGTCAGTGTATTTAACATAAATTCACTTTTTATTTGAATTTCTCATCAATATATTTTCAAAAATAAAAAAAAAATGTATAACTTATAAAAATAAAAAGATGTATTCTTTTGCATGTATAATATGATTTACAATGTAATATTTAGTAAAAAAATATTTTATGAAAAATCTGCTGATAAGTCAGCTAATATATCAGCTGATATATCAGCTGCGATTAGCGGACAAATCAGCATCTGATTTATCAGCTGATATGTCAGTTGATTTATCAGCTCGTTTATCAGCTTGTTTATCAGCAGGTTTATCAGCTGCTTTTTTATAGCAAGGCTCGTTTTGATTTAAATAACATTTTCCTCTTTTAAAAAAACGATGGCCGGATGTTGTGAAACATTTTATACTAAGAACTTAATTGGTGCGTTGAATAGAATCATATGATTGGCGAAAAACGAGATTTGATTTACTATAATATGCTTAAATAAAATCATCGATTTTGAATGTAATAATAAAAATCATTGATAAAATAATTAAATTATAATTATTGAGTTATAGTTCGATTTTTTAGATAAAATTATTAGTATAAACATCGCTAACTTCCACTTACAAAAATTCCTTTTGTTTGAAGTTGTCGAGAGTGCGAAGTAGCGCTCTATATTCATTTGTTATTGTATATTTCAAATTAGAACATGGTAACAATTCTATGCCATTTACTTCTGAATTCTCTTTTTAAAAATTATATTATAAAATAGTATATTAAGCAATAAATTTAGAAAATACAGATGTTATGAACTTTTTAGCTTATAACAATATCATAAAATATTTATCTATGAGTCTGGCAAGTAATTTGGTAAATTTAAAATAAGATTCAAAATATTTCGGAATATTTTAAAATAAATAATAAAAAAACTGATAAATAATACAATTTCTATAGTATAATTTAGTATATAAAATATTTCTAGATTGACAGCTTAAAAATTTTTTTTTTCAATATAGTATAATATTTGCCTAAAATGTACTATTTTTAAATGTTTGTTCATTCAATTTCAAAATTCAAATTGAATTACGCTTAGAATAAACAGTTTTTCTGCAAAATAAAATTAAAAATCTTTTGTTTGAAAGAATGATATAATTACTATAATTAAGAAAATATAAATTAGAATTTTTATTTTTATTTGTATTTTAAAAATAGGAACGATATACATATCGTTAAGAATTGATTTGAACTATTTTATTTTTTATATAGTTTATGGATTTCATATTGTTGAAAATATTAATTTTTAAATAACTTCATTCATTAGTTATTGAGAATTTAGGATTCCAATTTATATATTAAAATTTTTCTGGTACCAGAAATTAAAAATTCATAAATGCTAATGAATAAATTTATTTAAAAATTTATACCATCTAACGCATTTCTTTTCTTGAAATTTTGCAATAAAATGTGGAGATAGTCAATATTTATGAGTGTAGGTGTAGTGGTGTCCGTTTTATATGTTTTTAATCATGGATAATTTTACATATGTCCAGAGATCGATCTTGGAATTCTCTTAAGATATATCTTGAAAATCAAATACATTAGATTGATATTAAAAATTATGTGTATGAAAAGTTATATATTTGTAAAATAACTTTTGACTTTGTAATAATGTACGTTATTTAAATTTTGAAAGATAGAAATGTCTAAAAAATAATTTTAAAGTTTACTATTTCTTTAATTTTTTAAAATGATAATAAAAAAATGAATATAGTGATAATATATCTTTTAAATGGGATTTATTTTTCTCGAATTTTTCCGTGTCTATAAATTCATTGATGCCGCGTAAACTGCTCTGATACATTAATATATAACATCAATTTCTTTACTGATGCTGATATTAGTAGATATTAAATTATTATTATTTAATAATGAACAGAAAATAATAATACTATATTAACAGTCAATCATTAAAAATTTATATACATTTAGATTAGATTTAGGGCGCGCTTGCGCGCATGGATTTTCTAGTACTTTTAATTAACGAGTTTTCAGCTGTAAGTTAACCATCAACTACTTATTCTTTCAGCTTATGAATCTAGCTAACTGTTAATAAGCTAACTAGCCGAGCTGATTAATTTTCTACCAGGGAAAATATATAGGAAATTTATCATACCTTTACGCAGTTTGAAACTCCTGTTTAATAAAAATAAAATGTTTGAAGTGTATGAAAAAGAAACATTTGTATAAAACGAATTAAAATCATTGACCCTTGCCAAAGTCAAAGTTCAATTATGATCAAGCTTTAGCTGAGTCTTTTATTTTTATTTATTTTTGAAATACATTATAACCTTAACGACATCTGAGTGAATCTAAAGTAAATACTCAAGCATACGATGATCACTTTATTTATTACATTATAATTCTGCTATTTGAAGATATAATAATTTCAAATGGAAATAATATAAAATTTGAAGATAAATATTTCGAAAATAAGAGCAATGATTTAATCTAGTTTGATTAAAAGTTATCTCAAATTATAGAAAAATGTTTCCTTTTATTTATTATAAATAATAATAAATTTATTTACTTTTCACATCATATTTCTTCTTTTATATTATCCGTTTGAAACTCTTAATTTTCAAATAAATTTTTCACTTTCATACGAAAAACTTCCTTAATTAATAAATTAATAATGTTTATCAAAGATTAATAATAAGTACAGAATTCTCATTTAGTTTATTATAGACATTAACCATTGAAATGATGATACTTTTAAAATTATTTAACATTTTTTTCAATTACTTACAATTTTTTAATTTTCCAATTAGTTTAAACAATATTAAAAATTTATATTAAATAAGTTCTTATTTAGTAGATAAAATGACATGAGATTAAGCACTTTTTATGTAAAATAGACAAATAAATGTTTAAAACAATACAAATTTTTTATCTCATGATTTAAAGTTATGTTAAGAGCATGACGGAGCTGTCTGCCTTCTAATAATATTTGCATTCCTAACTTATTAATAAACAATGCTTTTAATGGAGTTTTTTTGCTAAAAAGAAAAAATTGGTAAGATAAAACTCTAGTGCGGACAACTCAAGAAATCCATCAGAAAACTATACATGAAAAGTTATAATAAAAACTTTCAATGTATCGTATTTTAAGGTTAGGTTTGTCGAGCTTGACATCTATTTTCCATTCCAAGTTCATAAAAAAATAAAAAGTCCAAATAATTTTTTATTTTAATAAAAATTATTGGTTTAGCATAGCTTTAGTGCGGACAAGTCATTATATTTGTCTAGTTTATGAATTTGAAAAGATATTGATAAAATAAAAAAAGCAAAACTCGATTGCTGCAGCTCCGACATCCCGTTAATTTAACAAATTATACGCATAATTAATTATTTAATATGAAATATTTGAATTTCTTGACTTTTGGCACATCGATTTAAAAAAAAGATCAAAATCGGACCATTAAAAGCCGAGATAATCGCATTTTTAGAGCGCGCTGTAGTTTTTAGATCTTGATTTCACTTTTCAATCAGCTTGCTCCATCACGTGACCCTCTACGTTTTCAACGACTTTTCGAGTGATCAGAGTAATTTTAATCAATACTTTTTATGTCTTTCCAAAGAGCGCATGTTTTGAAAACTTTTACCTGAAAAGTGCTTGGACAAATAAAGTTAATGACGCTTTAATTGACTTTCTATTGTTTATTGTTTAATAATAAAGACAAGTTAACTTTGGTGAGTCATAGCTCAAAAACTATTGAGCGGAATTTGACTTTTCTTTTTTTTAAATGAGCGCCTTTCAGAGTATTTTCAAACAAAAGTTTTTGGGTTTCATTTAATTCAAAAACTAAATTTTTTCAAAAATTCCCAAGACTCTCCTAATAAACTGATTTTAATTTTTCAAAGTGCATTTGAAAACTTTAATATGCTATAGCTGCTATATGTGAAAAAATCAGCACTCACCTGAAAGCATTATTTTATTTGCAATGAAGTTTTGAAATTTTTGCATTTTTTTGCGGGACGCTTAATTGTTAAATTATTGTGAAGCAATGAACAAACCGGTTCTAATGAAATTTGCTGGGCTGTTTTATCATATCAAAAAGTTTTCTGTGACCCAATATTAAAATCTTATGATAAATTTAAATAATTAAAAAAATCATTTCACAAAACATTAATTTTTGGGCAGTTTTTTCGCAATTGTTGTCGTTTTTCTAACATAAAAAATGAAATTTTTTGTTTTAAAAGTTTAATGATTCATGTAAAATTTTATCATCACACTTTTTTTTCTAAAATGTATATTTAAGGAGCTATAAATAAAAAAAAGATAAAAAAATCGTATTTTTCGAGATTTTTTCACTATTTGTTGAATAGCGAATTCAGCACAACTTTTTCAACTGGCGCATATCGAAATTATCGTATCGAACATAATTTTGGAGACATTTAAGCAAAAATTAGCGACCATATACGAAACATCGAAACCGAAACAGATCCCGCCTGGACTAAATGGATTTTTCCATATATGAACATACGATTGTAAGCCAACGATATAATTAGTCTATTCTGAGACTATTTTTTTTTTTAACCTTAAGAGGACCGGAAAACCACTATAGTGGCGTGACCCCTGATCGACCTTTACCCCAAAGTCAATTAGTGATATCAGATACCTTTTTGGACCACTTTCTTAGAGCGATCACAAATCTCAAATACCGGTCCTCTAAAGGTTAATAACTCCCAAATCACTGAATACCTCAACAACAATCTTATATAGTCTGCGAGCCCTGATATATAGACAAAATGACTCATAATGTACTCTGCGTTCACTCATGTATACACAGTTTTTTTCTATGGTTGTTTTTTTTTGTAACAAATATGTATCACATATAAACAAAAAAAAGCAACGTTCACGCTTTATATTCTCGAGGTACCCGCGTTCGACTCCACTTCAGGTCGGTTTTTTTCAGAGGTAATTTATTTTAAAAAATTTCAATTAGTAAAAAAATTTAATTAAATCAATAAATAAATTAGAAAAATTCAATAACAAATTTTGGGTTAAAAAAAATGAATAGTACATTACGTAATGGGTATGGAACGGCTTTATTTACGAAACGAGAAGTTTACGGCCTGAGCCGAAGGTGAAGGTCGTAACGAGTTTCGTAAACAAGCCTTTCCATACTAGTTGTGTAGTGTATTTTTCGCCATGAGAGCCAAAAAAGAGCCACGAAGTTGCGATTTTAGGGTCAGAATGGCAAAATAATATTTTTTTCTACGTACCTGTTCTTTTAGTATGTGACATAGTAATTTTTATTATAACGCAGAACTTTCCCACTCTTCCTATACACTATAGTAATTTTTAATAGAATCTATAATTATATTTATTATAGCATTTTTCTCCGTGTGCTTAAAACAAACATTCACCTTGGCTCTTGCAATGCCGAACACACAGAATCGATTGGAATTAAGCTATCACTAAATTTTTTTAAAAAACAAATCACAAATACTTATGCAAGAAATAAATATTTGTTTAACTATTAACCACGAAAATATTGAAATAAAAACAATACTGATATCGACTAAATAATAAATAAGATGACAAATATTTCCATCGGTCTTACAGTCAATTTAAAATCTATATAATAAAATAATAAAATAAATATGGACAGTCAGACTGCCCTTGTTTATAATCACCCCCGTAGAATAACCTGAAATAAAAACTTAAAAATTAACTGGAAAGAAACCTGAAAATAAATAAAATTAGTAAAACACAATCTGACTGTCCCCCACCACCAAAACACCTTTCTTCGATTGTGATCTTCAAAAATGTCAACGTTTTGAAGATCACAATCGAAGAAAGGTTTTTTGGTGGTGGGGGACAGTCAGATTGTGCTTTACTAATTTTATTTATTTTCAGGTTTCTTTCCAGTTAATTTTTAAGTTTTTATTTCAGGTTATTCTACGGGGGTGATTATAAACAAGGGCAGTCTGACTGTCCATATTTATTTTATTATTTTATTATATAGATTTTAAATTGACTGTAAGACCGGTGGAAATATTTGTCATCTTACGAAAATATTGAGTTTATGAGAATACTGAAATGTACACTAGCATTGAAAAATTGACAATTTCAACAAAAATTGTTATCGAGCGCAATTTTTTATACATACATTATTGTATAATAGATGTTTTTTTTTCATAAAATTCACCATATTTTAAATGAAAAGTAAGTAACCGGACTCAGAGTTTAATAAACAGCTGTAGTATAAAATTTTTTATTTTTTGAAATTTTCTTAAATTATTTTTGGCGAGCGCAATAGAGAAATAAATTTCGTGAATGTATTTAAAATTTTAATGCATTGCATTAAGTATAATAGGAGAAAATTAAACAACGGATTTTCGATTCTCGATCGGTCGAATCTGCTCCGGCCTGCTCTTAATATATTTTTTTACAAATAAGAAAACAGTTTCAAAATATGTTTGAATTAATTTGCCAAATATTCTTTTGCAAAATGGTTCACTCCCACGTAAGAGTATGCCAAAAGAATAAGTTATTTGTACACAATATTTTAGGCATATTGCTTCTAACGTCATAGAAATATATAAAAATAAAAATAAAAAAAACTTTTTAATGTACTACGTTTTTATAATGAACCAAAAAGTATAAAATAATGTGTAATAAAATGAAAAATGAATAATGATTTGAAATAAAAAAAACGAGGGGCGCATGTTTATTATTATGTATTGTATGCGCCCCACGTTTTTTATATTTCAAATCATTATTCATTTTTCATTTTATTACACATTATTTTATACTTTTTGGTTCATTATAAAAACGTAGTACATTAAAAAGTTTTTTTTATTTTTAATATTATTTTATACTTTTTAGTTCAATTAAAAAACGTGGTAGATTGAAAATTTTTTTTTATTTAAATATTATCTTATACATTTTGGATATTATTATTATTATTATTATTAATATTATTTATCGTGTTGTCCAACAGTGCATATTATATAGCATATATATTGTTGTCAAGGGACTAAAACGTGTTTCATCTATTTTTTTAGAGAACACGTAATCGCATGCTGAGTTTCCCGCCATTTTGACGATAATGACGCTATTAGAAATTCAACCAAAATTTATTGTTTTATGCATTGATAGACCATAAAATGAATAAAATACAGTCTCAAATTTTATATGTACAATACAAAATGCTGTAATTTATGTCTAATTGCAATATGAGAAGTTAAAGAATTTTAAAAATTTTCGAAGATGGTTAGATACTAATGTTAAAAGTATATCTATATATAAAATCTTCAAAATTTCAATTTTTCCAATATCTCCGTATATAATTGTATTAATATATTTTTCGGTGGGAATATATATTTAATTATATTATCCAACAATGCATGCAAAAATATAATATTGAATATATTAATATATTAATATATTTGATATATTAATATATTAATATATTACTATATTAATATATTACTATATTTGATATATTAATATATTAATATATTAATATATCAAAAGAAGATTTTTAAAATTTTCGAAGATGTTTAGACACTAATGTTAAAAGTGTATCTATATATAAAATCTTCAAATCTTCAATTTTGCCAACATCTCCGTATATGATTGAATATATTAATATATTGTTCGGTAGATATATATATTTTTTTTATAATATTGCATTGTCATCCAGTTCCGAGCTATATTTAAAATTTCAAGTCTCTAGCTCATCAGGAAGTTAGTTTACAATCGGTTGCAAAATTCGTACCGAACAGACAGACAGACAGACAGACAGACAGACAGACAGACACCAAAGCGAGTTAATAAAAAAAAAAAAAAAAAAAAAAAAAAAAACGTAGTAATAGTAAAAATGGGACCGCCGATTGCTGTATTCATTTTAGATAAATATTCAAGCTATGAAATTAATTCAAGCTTAGATAGTCCTGAAATTGTATACGTTTTCACTTAAAGTTTAACTCTAACAACACAAAAACGTATCAAAAACGTTTTTGAAACGTTTCCTGGCCGACTTATATACGTTTGTAAATTTCGACAAAAATACGTAGGGTCTGAGTCCCGATTACTGTGTCATTAAGATGATCTTCTAAGAAATAAATCCATTATTAATTGAAATTATTACCATTTTCGTTTCTATGAATGCATGAACATATTTCAATCATTCCTGTATCCAATGCGATTTTTTTATTATTAAAATTATATTGTTTTATCGAATTTAAGCCAAAACAAAAAAAATTATTTTGTACGTATTACTGTGCTTTGCGAAAACCTTTCGTTATATTACTGTTCCTCCAATTACTGTGCCCTGTCCACAAGTCCGCAATTTTGATTATTTATTGGCATTCCACTTTTAACTACTTCTACAGCTTTGGAAATAACCTCTTTATTATAAACAACACGTTTTTTTACGTTTTCATCCATTTTTGTGTATTACCTACAAAAACAAGATTATTATATTTAATGTTTTATTTTGTTAAATATATACTTACAACATACATAAACATTAAAATCTTTACGAACAACGAGTATCACTTGTCGATATTGTTATATAAACACAACAATAAAAGTAAGGTTAACAAGTCGCGCGCGGGAGCACAGAAATATGGTCAAGTTTTGAAATCATGCCGTATTACTGGATTTTGAATAAAAATAAATAAAAAAATGTTTTTAAAATTATTTTTTTGTGTTTATTATAAAATTTAACTATTTTATTGAAATATGCTTCATTTTATAATACGTAAATGTATTTTTAAAAGTAATTAATTATCTTAAAAGATTGTATCTATCCTTAAGGTTTTCCTTAAGAAATCCGCAATAAGTGCTAAGAAATCAATAAAATTATTTAAAAAATTTTTTTTACAAAAAATTAATTGATATGGTATAGAATTTATTTTTGTAAATTAAAGATTGAACTTTCGACTTTATTATGACATTTATTTCCTTCAGTTTTTTTGTAAAATTTTATCTATAAAAACAATTCAATATAAGAACACAGTGTTCGAGACAGGCTCAGTAATCGGAACTCAGACCCTATTAAAAACGTTTTTAAAACGTAAAATATGTCTGCATATTTTAGATTCTCAACAGTAATGTAACATTTATGGAACGTTTAAGAAACGTTTGAAAAACGTTTTCTCGATGAAAATTTACGCAAGCTCAAATATCCAAACGTTTCCTTAACGTTTAAAAAACGTTTTATTTGATATAATTTTTTTCTATATTTAATAATTTTTTAGAATGATAAAATATAATGTTTAAAAACGTTTTAGAAACGTTTGGACATATAAGCAAACGTAAGTTTTCACCAAGAAAACGTTTTTTAAACAGTAGTATAGCAAAGAGAGTTCTGGATACCCTTACTCCTCCGCCATCGGCTCACCTGTGCAGGTGCAAAAATAATGACCAGCCCCGCGATATAAGAAATTCATTCCGCGCCTGCGCGCCATGTTAGCGCTCATTGGCGCGCGAGCTCCGACGCTGCGTCGATAAGCGAATCACCGCAATCCGCGCCGCGTCAATAAGCGAATCACCGCGATCCGCGTTACGTAGATAGGCGAATCACCACAAGCGAATTCCCACGATCCGCGTTGATAAGCGAATTGCCCCTGTTCACGCCCGTCCGCCCGTCGTCGTAGATGAGAGTAAATGTTAAATCTTTAAAAATTTTTACATGATCATTGAAAAGAGTCTTATTTCATATTATTGGGTATAAACTGATCTCATTTTAAACGAGTATAAGAAGGATAGAAAGAACTATAACATAGGTCATGCATTCTAGCTACATATATATATATATATTCTCTATACATATGTTTCATCTATAAGAGCCTAAAGATGATAAGGGGATAGAAAGAAAGTTACTTGCTTATGGCGGCGAGGAAGAGATAGAGAGAAAGTCAGTTGCTTACGAAGGCAAGAAAGAGACAGAGAAAGTCAGTTGCTTTACGATAAGCGTACGAATTCTTAGAGTCGTTCCAAGTATTTTAATTCTAAATTCTCTTTCACACGCTATTCGCTACATATAGAAATTAATTTTGTTGCATAATAATGAAATCCACTATTAAATCTAGAATGTTTTTAGAGTTTAAATAAAATAGGATGATAAGAAAAAACATTGTAGTTTACACTTGCCCATAATGAAACGTACGGATAATTTATAATAATAATAATAATATTTCGGAGTAAGAGATAGGAGATGAGAACATTGTAGCTCACATACTGAAATGTATAGAGTTGGGAGTGGAGGGGAGGTCAATTACAAGATTGTTTGGACCCCTAAAATGCAACTTCGTCTTATCTCTATATGACGTTACTAGCATTACCCTTTGTCACACGCATGTGCTCTTATAAGTATAAGCAATACAGATCAACTGTCTAGCTAAAATGCAGTTTTCTTCTTATCTCAGTATGACGTAACACTGAAAAGTACATACATTACAGTTTCTATGCGGCTTCGTCTTATCTCTGGCATCACAGTGCTGGGTATCGAATATGTTATTATAGAAGCTGATTTTATGACCAGTAAAATGAAATATTTTAATACGAAAGCCAAGACAATTCTAAAGATAACAGATTTGAAAGAATGGTTTTTAATAATGTACAAGAACCTATACAAAGAGATATTGAAAACTTCCAACAAAAAGAATCAGGATGGTCATTACGTGCTATTATTAATTTGTGTGTTCATACACTGAAAAAAATTTTAGCGTCCTGCTGCCCTCTTGTAAATAAGAACATCACTAATGAAAAACAAGGCAGCAGTAAGTCTTGTCACGAGGCAAAATTCGCCCTAAGACGAAAGAGAGCATCACTCCTCCTCAGTGTTTACCGCAAATATGTGCTTTTTCCTAAATATAGCGGCGCTCTCATCGCAAAAGATAACAGCTGCTTCTGAATAAGCCGTGTTTTCGCTTTGATGAAGGCAAATTTTGCCCCGGCACACGAAGCTAGCAGCGCTCCTTTATTTTCGACCTAACAAAGGCAGCATGAGTCCTAGAATTTTTTCAGTGTATAAACAAATATAATCCACTACATAGTGGCTCATACATTTCTCTTCCAAAAGTGATAGAATTAAAGCATGCATGTATTAATGTGAAAAATTTTGATGATGCTTGTTTTAAGGACGTTGCTTATTAA
>JAFFSR010000336.1:1887500-2080000 GCA_017163975.1 Anastatus disparis | reverse complement strand
GTGAATATTCAGATTTGTATTTTTAATCAGATGTATTATTATTACCTGGAGTTTTTAAAAAATTTTAAAACAATTGTTCAAGTACGTACGATTTGGATCCGTCACATTACTACACAGCTCCTGGATTTACATGGGATGCTATGCTTAAATATACGAAAATAGAGTTGGAATTATTAACTGACATCGGTCAGGTGTTGTTTGTTGAGCGTGGAATAAGAGGTTTCCCAATAGGTATGCACAGGTTAACAATAAGTATATGGGTAAAAACCATAATCAAAATGAGAAAATGAAGTATCTCATGTACTACGATGTTAACAATTTAAATGAATGGGCCATGATACAATCATTACCCCATGGGGGTTTGAATGGATTGAGGATGTTGATTAAGTAGATTTTATCATTAGTGATAATTCAGCATTTGGTTATATTCTTGAAGTAGACTTAGAATATCCAAAATATCTGCATGATGTACACTTGGTGGAAAGGATATTTTTCCGAATGTATACCTCAAATGGCAGCGCTGCATATTTTACCACAGACATAAGAAAACTTCGAATTATGCATTGAGTTCTGCATCACGAATATTTTTTTTTATAGGTTATTCATGCAAAATTCAAATGATAACAACTTAAATTTTATTGCTTATATAATTTAAATTCACAATATTAGATTCTATATGATTATTGAAGAAAGAAATAAAAATGTTATTTAATGAAATTATAATTCGGATTATGAAAAAAGAAAGTAATATTGTTTGTTTACTAAAATTATGTCATTAAGTAATAAGTAACGATGATGCGAAATTTGCTCTATAATTTGAAATTGTCTTATGCCTGTGGTAAAATATGCGATGTTGCCATTTGAGGTACACATTCGGAAAAATATCCTTTCCGCCAAGTATACATAAAGATTTACCATTCTGTTCAGAACATGAGAAGCCTCCAGGTTCCAAATATTCACATTATTGACTACAGAGGAATTCAAAGAAAGATATATTTTACATTACCAACATTTAAAGCAAACTCTTAGAAATGGACTCAAACTAATTAAAATTCATAGAATCTTAAAATTTAATTAAAGGCCCTGGCTAAAAGATTACATTGAATTAAATAATAATATAAGATAAAAGCCAAAACAAGTTTGGTATATATATTAACATATGACATATTATATATATATATATATATATATATATATATATATATATAAATGTTTCAGATATCGAGGGGCAGCTCATGAATCATGTAATTCATCATATGGGTGATTCTATTCGAACGGGTCAAATTCAAATTTTGAAATAATAGGAAATAAAGGTGTTTATTCTAAAAATTTTGCTCAGGTTTTTTTATGGTTGTATCTAATAAAACAGTATCCCAAAGTAGCCAAGCTGTCGATAGGTTATTCCCAGAAAAACTGATAGATAAAAAATATACTGATACAGAGGAATTAAGGTAAAAGTACCAATAGTGAAATACGTCCTATAACTGGAATAGCTTTTATAAAAATTAGATTAAAAAAAATAGTATGAAATATATACATTTATGAAAAAATATATATTTAATTTAAAGTACACTAATTTGTTTCTATGTGTAATTAATCGTTATCAGTTGTCGTTTAATATTGAAAAAAATTGTAGTAATTAAATTCTCTGTAAACTCAGTAGCCAACTTTATTTTCTGTATAAAAATATGTTTGAAAGGTACCTTCAGTTATTAACGTATGTAGTCAATTTAATGAAGTTTAATGAACTTAAATGTTTATTAATTGCATATATATAGCATCTACTAAGCAATGTTTATTAATTTTTTTAAGTTTATTACTCTGATATATTTTTATTTAAATATTCCTCTTTTTGTGCTTCCATTTTTCAAGCGTCCATATTGTGGAATAAGAAATTTAGCCGCTCCTCTTCACGGACTAAACTCTTTTTCACCGCATGTTCGAAAAGTGAAATACGCAGAGTGCTTAGACATTTATTGCTCGTTTTCTTTCAAACTAGTATCTTAAATATAAAAATTATTTTGTCAATAAGAAAATATCATTTGGTGCTTGTTTCCCGCATATATTATTAAGTGGTAAGTAAATAGTAATACAACAATTTATCATACAAGAAAATAACCTATAAACATAACCTACAATTTTTAGAATTCAAGAGTTTTAGTATGAGTGCAGCTAAAAAAAAGTCTAAAAAAAAAGAAAAGAAGCTTAAACAAAGTGTATTAGAAAAAAAAATTAAGCAGCTTAAAAAGAAAAAAGTTGAAAAGTTATATACTGAAGATGCTATGTTCAAGGCTGTACACGCAGTCACAAAAAAAGGTTTTAGCTATCAAAAAGCTGCTGCAACATATCAAGTGCCACAAACTACATTGTTTAGAATGTGCAGCAATCCACAGAGAAAATGCAGAAAAGGACCTGCAACTGTACTTTCTGAGAAAGAAGAAGAAGAAGAAGTAGCTCAATGGATTAATTATAGAGCAGACAGAGGATTCCCGGTTACAAAATCAGTTTTACTAGATAGTGTACAACGTTACATAAAAAGTTTAGGGCGAGAAACACCGTTTACAGAAAATCGACCAGGTAGGCATTGGTATGAAGGGTTCCTCAAACGTCACTCCGATATAGTTCGTCGCGTACCTCAACACTTAAGTGCAGTGAGAGCTTCAGTCACACAAGAAGATTTGAAAAAATGGTTTGAAGAAGTAAAAGTTTATCTTTCTTCTGAAAATTTGATTGACATACATCCATCACGAGTATTCAATTGTGATGAAACTAACATGCAATTCTGTCCGCAAAGTGGAAAAGTACTTGCATCCAAAGGAACAAGAGCAGTGTACAAAGTAGTCGATGCTTTTGAAAAAGATAGTTTAAGTGCAATATTTATGTACAGCGCAGAAGGCACGAGGGCTCCACCCATGGTTTTGTATCCATACAAAGAAAAATTGCCCAAAGTTATAATACAGAATTTTCCAAAGGGCTGGGGGATTGGAATGTCTGATAATGGGTGGATGACTATAGAAACTTTTTACGAATACATCACGAATGTATTTTATAAATGGTTAGTGCAAGAAAGAGTTGAGTTTCCTGTTGTGATATATTTAGATGGACATTCTTCTCATGTAACTGTTCCACTAGTCTCCTTCTGTAGACAAAAACAGATTGAATTGATTTTATTATACCCTAATGCTACACATATATTACAGCCCCTTGACATAGCATTCTTTCATCCGCTTAAAGAACTTTGGAAGGAGACTGTACTTAAATGGAAAATTGAGAATGATAATGCAAGAATAAAAAAGGAACAGTTTGCTTTAGTGCTAAAAATGACTTTAGATTCCATGACCGAAGAACAAAATATTATCAAAAGTGGTTTTAGAGCATCTGGTTTGATGCCACTTAATCCTACTATGGTCCAATATGATATTTTGAAGAAGAAAAAAAAAAACAATGAAAAATTTGATGAAAATGATAAACCTGAAGAAAATCTAATTGTGAAAGATCAAAACTATGACAACATGTCTTATTTGAAAAAGTTTGAAGACTCATTACCACATCAACTACTTCAAGATTTCAAAGTTGCAGAGTCGAGTGGTGTGTGGTCAGAAAATATTGAAAACAAGGGACTATTTAAATACTGGCTAGGAATTAAGAATTGCAGTGGTATATTAATACAATAATTTAAAATCATTTACAACTAGAATTTTCAATTGTTTTTTTAAATATTAAAAATTATTTACAACTAGGGTTTACAATTATTTTTTAAATATTTACAATTACTTTTATATTTACAATTACTTTTATATTTACAATTACGTTTATATTTACAATTACGTTTTTAAAATATTTACAATTATTTACAAACATTATGTATAATTTATCTGTCTTTTGTGTACTCACAAACTAATCAATTTTTTACAAATTTGATATATTTTATTACTTTTTGTGATTTTTAGATAAAAACTTAGAATTAAATAAACCTAGAATTAAGAATATAGAAGTTTTGGAAAAAAAAATTATATTATTAGCTCAGATGCCATGTGATAACAGCGAAGCTGTCATCACATTAAAAGATAATAATTTAGACCTTTCGTCAAACAATCTTGATGGAATTGAGTTCATCGATATGAGTGATATGCCTGTTGAGCATCAAAGTGATACCAATCATGCAGTGGAGCAAGAGTCTTATCATACTCACCAGTCTCAGTTCTATGTTGAAAATAACAGACCTGAGGAAATTGATTTCCATACGGAAAGTACTGTAAAGTCAAAGTCTTGTAATACTGAGTTCATCGATAAAAAAAGGACACATGGTCAGTGTGATAGTAATACGAACAATGCTCTAAAAACAATTTCAAATGATTCTTTGCTCAATACAAGCAGTTCAACAGGTTTGTTTCTTTGTTTTTGTTTCTTGCTTTTTTTATAAATGATTTGGTTTTATGATAAAATATTTATTTGTACAAATGTTTTTAGAGATGAAGAACTACACTGATGTTTTTTCTAAGAGCTCTATTGTTTTGGAAGCAAGTATGGTTAGTGATAATGGATCTATTGAGAAATCTAATAAGGAAAATCAATTACAAAATCTTAAGCTGCATGACCAAGAGAGTCAAGGACAGTAGATATTTATTTTAAGTGTAGCTATATCGCCTTTTTGTACTCTAATTACAAAATAAATAAAATATCTATCTATCTATATAATAACAGATTTTTTAACTAATATTCAATTTATAGAAAATAATCCAGTCAATAAAAACTTTGCTGAAGCTTTCACACTGCCCATGAAGTATTTACCCAAGAAGAAAAAACAAAAGTTGACAGCAAAAGGTAAAGTCAAAAAGCCAGTAGTTGGAACCAGTGATATCTGGTGGAAACAAGAAATGGAAAAGGAAAAAGAGCAGGAAATAAAAGTCGAAAAAGCTGCCAATAAGAAAAAATTACAAGAAGAAAAAAAAAGAATTGCTGAAGAAAAAAAGCAACTGCAAGAAAAAATAAGAGAAATTCAAAAAAAAATTAAATTAGAAAGTTAAATAATATATTGTGTTAAAGTTAAATAATATATTCTAAATGTAATTTTATTGTAACAGTTAGGTAAAAACAAAACTAGATTATAATAATATTTATACTAAAGTGTAAATATATATTTTTTAAATGTTGTATGTGACCGATTCCATCTCAAATCATGCAGACCGACTGCACCTATCTCTCCGAACTGCTTAAAAATTTTTTATATTATTCTACTTTGAAAATAAGCGTATACGTATTTTTTTATTTTTCAATATCATCAAAAATGCAGTTTTTATGCACTTTTTAAAAATGACTTATAAATTTTCAATTCTCAAAAATCGAAAATTTTTTTTTTTTTTTTAATCGTTTTTATCCCTGTAGTGATCTTTATAAATAAATTTAGGCTCGTTCAATGCTACAGAGGATGCTCTTTTAATTTTACCGTCTTTTATTTTTTTTTACAAAAAAACGGAAGTGCAATTGCACTTTTTGTAAAAAATAAAAATGCATTTTTCTCAAAAAAGCCATTTTTTTTTTGTCTCAAATTTTTTTTATGGATAGGTAGCCTTAAGACCTATATTTTCATCGGTGTGGAATTTGGAATATTTTGGTTTAGTAAGAGATATAAAAAAAATTGAGAAAAAAATTTTCATATTTACATAACAGATGTATATATACGTAGATATCTAGATATACCGCTAAGTGGTTAAATATCGCATAGATAATTTAAGTGCCTTAGGTTTACTTAAGAAAGCAGCTATTCACGGTAGTTATCTTACATCTTTTATACCGTTTAATTTCTAGATATTGAGACTCATTTTGAAATATGTCTGAAACTTATTCCGAGAAGAGACGGAAGTGTCCAAATTTTTTTGGATCACACAAAAAAATTGTTTATAATACCGCTACCAAATTTAGAATGTTGGAAAATTTAGCAGAACATCTGCAGCAACATTTGCCTGACAAGGCGGTACATAGTTCTGATTATGTATGTTTCAACTGTTATAAACGCATCAAGAAAATTGAATCAACGATAATTATTGATGCGATCGATTCAGATAATGATGCTTACTTGGTCCATACTGAAGACCACGATTTTCGTGCAAGCACTCCAGAGCGGATTGAGTATTTGAACAAGACTTTAATTTCAAGTTCCTTCGGTAATGTTTCACCGCTGAAAAGGAAGAGAGCTGTTGATGACTCTTCTTTAGAAACATACGTCACGAGAAAGAAATCAGAATTAATTTCTTCATTTTCCTCTGCAACTAGCTGCAAATTATCGGAAGCATACAATGTTTCAATTGATGCATCCAATGATGGTTTTTCTCAATGCTTCTGCGATGAATGGTTTAACAATTTGGGAGTAGCGCTTAAAATTTGTGGCAGTATCAATGATAAAATTAAAATTCTTACGCTGATTTCTTTGTCGGTATCAAAATCTAAAATTTTATCTATCTTTCCCGAAGTGACTGTTTACATGATCGATAAAGCACGAATGCTTGTAAAAACTAAGGGAATATATTCTCAACCTGATGTATACACTGGTCATCCCTTAGACGAAAAGTCTGAGAAGAAAAGAAAAATTACGTCAAAGAAGAATGTGCGCAATAAGAAAAAGTCCAAAACTCATAAGAAAGGGAAAAAAAATAGAACTTTTTTTTTACATAATTTCTTATACTTAACGTAAAATTTATACATATATATATATATATATATATATATATATATATATATATATATATATATATATATGTACAGCACAACACCTATGAGTTGCATAAAAGCTATGTACGTACAAATATATATATATCTGAAATGCGCTTACTCCTGAAATATTTGTTGTATCTATGACGTATTTACATTTATGTAAATATGAAAATTTTTTCCTCAATTTTTTTTATATCTCTTACTAAACCAAAATATTTCAAATTCCACACCGATGAAAATATAGGTCTTAAGGCTACCTATCCATAAAAAAAATTTGAGACAAAAAAAAAATGGCTTTTTTGAGAAAAATGCATTTTTCATTTTTTACAAAAAGTGCAATTGCACTTCCGTTTTTTTGTAAAAAAAAATAAAAGACGGTGGAATTAAAAGAGCATCCTCTGTAGCATTGAACGAGCCTAAATTTATTTATAAAGATCACTACAGGGATAAAAACGATTAAAAAAAAAAAAAAAATTTTCGATTTTTGAGAATTGAAAATTTATAAGTCATTTTTAAAAAGTGCATAAAAACTGCATTTTTGATGATATTGAAAAATAAAAAAATACGTATACGCTTATTTTCAAAGTAGAATAATATAAAAAATTTTTAAGCAGTTCGGAGAGATAGGTGCAGTCGGTCTGCATGATTTGAGATGGAATCGGTCATGTATGTTTTATTCATTTTTAGTTTTCCTAACCCACTTTCAAAATTCATTCCACTATAGGTCTACCAAAAGTGGAATAAAGGTACATGGTATGAAAAAACCATTCCACAATATGTACAATTTAATTTATTTTATTTTATTGATAATTTATGAATAAAACGTTTTAGAATCACCTGAAATGTTTGTAATTTTCATTAAAAGAATTGAGTTTATTAAAACAATTTAAATTTTGAAATTTTTTACATTATTAGTTATTATTTTACATAAACTTTAAAATTCATTCTTATTTGTTCCACTAATGGTACTTTTACCTTATGTCGAACAAAGATTCTAAACTATCTGAAATACTTCAGAATTAGCTATTACCATATATGGATGAATTTTTTAAAATAAAAAACGACGAGTTACAGCAAAAATATGTATTTGTAAACATTATTAGAAGAAAGTTAAAGAACAAATATATCCATACGTGAGAAAGTTTGCTTTTTCAAACATATAATAACATTATTTTTGTGTTTCGGAGTGGAGTTAAGTGTACTTGATGATAAAGGATTAGTAGGAAGTTCGCCACGTCCACGTGTAGAACCCATTTTATTACCAATGCAATCTAAAATAATATATTATCAATTTATAGATTTTCCAATTCAGATTTTTCAAAGACTTTCATTCAAATTCAAATGATTATATACTTACTTTGATATCAATGACAAACTCTTCATTAAGGCTAATGACAAACTGATATTTTTATTTTCTGAATACTACGATGTAACCTTTGATTTCGCTTCATTTATTTGTAGTATATACGTAGTATGATGTAGTATATACCTAGTATAGTGTAGTATGTAAATATGACTACAGTGATTGTTTACAAAAAGATTTAAGAATATGCTTACTTGGAAATTCTCCGCAAATATATATATATTCAATTTTGAATATATTAAAATTATATGCAGTATAATATGCATTAAATTTCAAGTGTACAAATAATTTAATACTTCATGGTATGAAATTCATAAATAAAATTGTTGATTTTATTATTTAATTAGAACTTTGTGAGTGCATCTCAAAAAAGGCAGGGGAATTATATGCCAGGGGAGATTACCTGATAATTTGAATGAAATTTTTACCAAGTAAACGGTCTCCAACATTCACTGTTATACAAACTTTTTTAGTTGTACATTACTACTTTCTTAATCGTCTATTACGTATTTGAATATGCGCTTATATCATCTGTGACAGTTAAATGTTTAGAGCTAGGGGAATTATCGTAGAAAAGGTTACTTAGCTTCCATAAGTGAAATGATGTTTACACGTACACAAAAATGTATTATATGATCAACAAAGCAATTCTTAGCAATATAAACATGTAATAACAATATTTCCATGTGATAGGAATAGCTTATATTTTCATAAGATTCAAATATAACATTTTTTATTATTATTGCTTTTTATCTATGAAAAAATATACATTTTTTTTATAATAACAGAGGGTCGAAGAAAAATTTTTTTTTTCAACCATTCTTGCTGAAATGTATGTACGGATAGAAAAAAATATTTTTTGATCTTTCAGAAGTATTAATTATCTATCCTGTATCTCTACAACGTTTAAAAAAAATTTTATATATGATTACAGACAGGGGAGATTACTTTTTATACTTTCTAAGGGTCCCTACAAAAGCTACATTGAAATTAGCGATTAAAAAGTCAACGGATCATAAAGTTACAAGCTGAAAGTATATTAAAAATTTGTGATTAATAATATTTGAACCTTGTATTGATAGTTTATTTAACGATTTCATGTGATTACCCGTTAGAATAGAATCGCCCATATAGAGACTCTCGTAGTATCCCTGTAGTATCCCTAACAACACAAAAACGTTTCAAAAACGTTTTAGAAACGTTTGCTGGTAAACTTATATACGTTTGTAAATTTCGACAAAAATACGTATTTAAAACGTTTTTAAAACGTAAAATATGTCTGCATAGTTTAGATTCTTAAGAGTAATATAACGTCTACGGAAAGTTTAAGAAACGTTTAGAAAACGGTTTGTCAATGAAAATTTACGCAAGCTTAAATATCCAAACGTTTCCTCAACATTTAAAAAACGTTTTATTTGGTATAATTTTTTTTCTCTATATAATAATTTTTTATAAAGATAAAATAAAATGTTTTTTAAACGTTTTAGAAACGTTTGGACATTAAAGACAACGTAAATTTTCATCGAGAAAACGTTTTCTAAATGTTTCTTAAACGTTCCACAGACGTTAAATCACTCTTGAGAATCTAAAATATGCGGACATATTTTACGTTTTAAAAACGTTTTAAATACATATTTTTGTCAAAATTTACGAACGTAAATAAGTTTACCAGAAAATGTTTTTAAAATATTTTTGAAACGTTTTCTGCTGTTAAGGATTCCACAATTCAACGGGGTATGACTCTCCCATCCCATTTCGTTACAAGCTTTATATCAACTCTTTTTCTAACATTTTCCATGGTTTTGCTAAATACAGCATTATCCATAAGTTTATATAAATTGCTCTCAAGCTTGTTTTGGCTTTTATCTTATATTACTATTTAACTCAATGTAATCTTTCAGCCAGGGCCTTTGATTAAATTTTAAGATTCTATGAATTTTAACTAGTTTCAGTCCATTTCTAAGAGTTTGCTTTAAATGTTGGTAATGTAAAATATATCTTTCTTTCAATTCCACTGTAGTCAATAATGTCAATATTTGGAACCTGGAGGCTTCTCATGATCTGAACAGAATGGTAAATCTTTATGTACATCATGCAGATATTTTGGATATTCTAAGTCTACTTCAAGAATATAACCAAATACCGAATTATCACTAATGATGAAATCTACTTAATCAACATCCTTAATCCATTCGAACACCCATAGGGTAATGCTTGTATCATGGCCCATTTATATGAATTGTTAACATCGTAGTACATGAGATACTTCATTTTCTCATTTTGATTATGGTTTTTACCCATATACTTATTGTTAGCCTGTGCATACCTATTGGAACACCTCTTATTCCACGCTCAACAAACAACACCTGACCAATGTCAGTTAACAATTCCAACTCTATTTTCGTATATTTAAGCATAGCATCCCATGTAAATCCAGGAGCTGTGTAGTAATGAGCCGGATCCAAATCGTACGTACTTGAACAATTGTTTCGAAATTTTTCAGAAACTTGAGCTAAGAATAATACATCTGTTTACAAATACAAATCTGAATATTCACCTAAATTTGATATATTGAATTCTTTCCAAACATTTTTAGCGTGTTTATAGTCTTCATCAGATATGGCACTGTTATTTAAATTACTATGAAATTTATCTTTTGATGGAAGTTTTGATTTATTGAGTTTATCTACAGAATCCAAGTATTAATATGAAAAGATACCTTTTCTTATTCATGAGCTGCCCCCTCGATATCTTAAACTTAATATATATATATAAGTAATATTAATATAAATATATATATATATATATACATATATATATATATATATATATCCCACAAAGCACTGAACGTTTCAGAAACGCCGTAGAAACGAGCCTTTCGAAACAAAGAAACGTTTCCTTAAAAAGCTGGAAACATTTAAGAGACGTTTCACGAACGTTAAAATGTCCGCTTATAATTCTAAAAGAACGTGGGAGCAACGTTTAAGAAACTGGTTTTGAAACGTCACTACGACGATTATCATAGAAACGTTTAAATTGAAACGTTTCAATATCGTCTTCGAAACGTGATTAAAAAACATTTAAAAATTACGTTGAAAATTGGGTAAAGTTTCCAAAACGTTTCTATGACGTTTTATTGAATCGAATATAATTTTTTTTTAAACTAGTTTAGGTTTCTCAAACGTTCCTACGACATTTAATGGAAACTAATATTTTTTTTGTAGAATCTTAATTAGGTTTCTCTAACGTTTCTATGATGTATCATAGAATCTTGAAAATAATTTAGTTTTCTCAAACGTTTTTTAGGATTTTCATAATTGAAACTAATTTTAGATTATGTATCGTTTCTATAGCATTTCATAAATTTTAATATTTTTTAATAAATATCATTTTTTGTTAAGAATTAAATAATCATTGATGTTAAAATAAAATTTATTAAAATTATTCAATTTTATATTTATATCATTTATTTTTATCTATTTATTGTTTTTTTTTTCTTTCTTGAAAACTTTTTGAATATTTTACAAATGTTTCCTATTTTATTAATGCTATGAAAAAATGAAATAGAACTAAGTAATATAGATTCCCATAATAATAATAGTAATAATAATGATAATAATAATAATAATAATAATAATAATAATAATAATAATAATAACAGACTCTATGATTTATAATTTTTTTATTTTTATTTAAAAAAAATTATTTTTAAACACAATAAAGAATATATCTTTTCAAATATAGATACAAATAGAATTATAAACTATATCAACTTGATGATTCATCAGCGATAGTATCGTTGGCTGGCATTCCTTCTTCTTCCTCCGGCAAACCGCTGTAATAACAAAACAAGAAAGTTTGGTTACATTAAATAATTATAATTATGGTTTTTAAACTAAAAAAAGTCATGTTCATTTTTTAAATTTATTTAAAAATTTTTTAACATTTTTTAAATTACTAGCTTTGTTAATAAATTTGAGACTCTTTATTATTACCTTTTTTTTATTAAGAGTAAAGGTAAATAACTACTTTTGTATAAAAAAAAATGAAGGAGCTTCATGTTTGGTGTTTTGACTAACAAGGATAGTGTTTCACCTTCGGGTCACCGATTTTGCTCTAATTTTGGGAATGTTTTCTAGATACAGAAACATGAAGAAAGTCTAAAATTTAAAGGCTAACGCTCAATATTTCTCTAGTTACAAACCATTGTAGAAAATCACTAAAAAAGTTACTAGATTTTCAAACGCTTATAGTTCCTTAGCATTGCTAGCTAAAAGCTTATACCTTTCTTTAAAAAAAGCTGAGCTCAAATCCTTTGGAAATAACACCTATAGCATCTCAAAATATTATTTTTTCCCAAAGTTAGATCGTAAAAAAGATTTGACCTGAATTGTTTGTTCAAAACATTAATCAATAATAAAAGCTGAAATTGGGTCCAATCTTTATTACCCTATAACTTTGGGAAAAAATAATATTTTGATATGCTATAACTACTATTTTTTTTACTACTACGATTTTAGCTCAGCTTTCATTCAAAAAAAGATTTAAGTTTCTACCTAACAATGCTGAGGAACTATAAGCATTTAAAAATCTAGTAACTTTTTTAGTGATTTTCTTCAATTTCTTGTAACTAGGGAAATATTGAGCATTGGCCTCTAAAATTTTGGCTTTTTTCATATTTCTGCATCCAGAAAACATTCCCAAAATTTGAACAAAATCGGTGACCCGAAGGTGAAACACTCTCCTTTTAAGTTCCTAAATATTTTAAGATGTTTTCGATGTGAATGAATAATTACAGTAAATTTGCCCTCTACCATTCACTTTTTTTAATAGGAGATCATAAATTTTCATAATTTTAAAGTAATAATTTTTAGTTATGTTCATATGTTAAATATTTTATTTCTTACTTTAAAATTTCATCTCTTTCCTTCTTCTTTTCAGCATCTTGCAATCGCCTTTTAGCTTGCTTAAGCCAAGTCTTGCGTGAATTCTCTACATCACGTACTGAATATTCGCGATCATTAGGATCTACTGCAATTTCTGAAAAATTTTAATATTATTAAAAATACTTATTTGATTAGAGAAAAACACATTTGAAATTTTTTTTCTTATGAGAAATCACGATAAAATCATTAAAAAAAGTATATGTTTAGAAGTTTTCAAACAAAGTGACAATTCTCACAATATTTTACCTAATATTAAATCAAATATGCGAAGGTCTTTAACGGCATGTCGGAGCTGCAGCAATCGAGTTTTGCTTTTTTTATTTTATCAATATCTTTTTAAATTCTTAAATTAAACAAATATAATGACTTGTCCGCACTAAAGCTATATTTATACAATAATTTTTGTTAAAATAAAAAATCATTTAGACTTGTTATTTTTTTATGAGCTTGGATTGGAAATTAGATATCAAACTCGACAAACCTAACCTTAAAATACGACATATTGAAAGTTTTTATTATAACTTTGTATGTATAATATTTTGGTGGATTTTTTGAGTTGTCCGCACTAGAGTTTAATCTTACAAATTTTTTCTTTGTAGCAAAGAAACTCGATTAAACGCATCGTTTATTCATAAGTTAAGATTGGAAATATTATTAGAAAGCGGACAGCTTCGTCATGCTCTTAAAAGCGATTTTGCCTCGTTGTCCACAAAAGTTAAATTTTAAAGCTAAATCATTATTCATGATTCGGCCCAACATGGCTCTTACGTGGTCATGTTTAGTTGATCCACCCAATGAAAGTAAATATCGTTTCTAAATAAAATTTAATAATGCTTTAGTAAGTTATAAATTATAATAGCTAGAGTAATTTGATTTTATTTTTTTAAATGTGATTTCAATGAAAAAAACATAATTTCTATTTAAGAAAAATTAAGAAGAAAGATAAAGAGTAAGAGTGGGTGTGAGAGTGATTAGAAAATAGGAAGAGAGAGGGAGAGGGATAGATGTTTTTCAAAATATTAAAAATTCTTTTAAATTGTAACTACACTAAGAAAATTTGATTTCAAAAGCTTGTTTTCTTCAGAAAATAACGAATAGAATGTATACAAATTTTTAAGAAAATGTATTGAACCGTTTACGTATAATAGAAGGAAAATGGAAAATAAAATATTTTTTTTTAATGTTCTAAATACTCTAAAATTAAAAGTGCGCTAAGAAAATTAGTTTTCAAAATCTTGTTTTCTTCAGGTAGTAGCAAATAACTTGTATACAAATTTTGGAGCAAATCATCGAGTAATTTACGTAAAACAAAAGAAAAATAAAAAATGAAAATTTAATAAAAAATTTATAAATGCTCGAAAATTAAAATTACGCTAAGAAAATCAATTTTCAATAGCTCCCCCCCAGTTAGACAAAAAATAAATTATATGAAAAACTGGAAGTAAATCCATCGAGTAGTTTTTGAGATTTGATTGGCAAAAGCAAAAGTTGTTGAACAGTGAAAGGTAAAATACAATTAAAATTAAAGGATTGTGTGCTTGCCACTTTAGATGAATAATTTTTATCACGAATGTCATTATTAAATTTCCTTAGTTCTGACAAACTGGACATTGGTATTCTTTCTTTGATATCAGCAAACTGATCCACTAAAAGAGTAGAAGCCGATTGAACGGCCATGTTAGATTCTAGTGCTTCGGATCGCATTTTTTGTTCTGCTTGATTATGTAAAATTTCCTTACACATTTCTAAAAATAGATTAATTATTTTAAATAATTAATCAATAATACTATGAATATCAATAAAAATAAATAACAATTCTCAAAATATTATTTAAGATTGATATAATTATTTTGTTATTATATGGAGTTTAATCGCTGAAGGTATAATAAATTCATACAATAAATTTGTTCATAATAAATTTTAACGTTTCTCAAAGAAAAGATTTGATTTATTAATATGTTTTGATAACAACTATATTTAACTTAGAGGAATAGTTCTTATTCAAAACTATTAATGTAGATAAAATAATTTCAATTATAAAAAAGAGTAATTTTATATTATAAAGAATTTAGTCTTCTTTAATTACCATAAACATAAACAACCTTTTGATCCAAATCTAAATTTTCGATTTCAGCTAGCGTTTGTCGATTTTTTGTATGAGAACCTGACCCAGAATCTGCAATAATTTCAAATTTTTAATTTTAATTTTACTAAACTACGTAATAAATTCAAAATAATACAGCATAAAATTATTTACTTTTTATAGAATTATCAACCAGGTTAGGTAATTCTACATTCATTGTCTCGACTGATACTACTCGTATTTTGTTTAGGTTATTCAATTTTGGACTCGTAGAAGTATTGTCTAAAGAAGAATTAAAAAAGAATAATATTATGTTTAAAATTCCTTTTTCTATCTTAGTATAATCGAGATTTTTATTTATAATAATAAAAAAATTTCATTGTAACCAATGAAAATAATTAGAAGTAAATTAAAATTTGAATGGAATAGGTATCATGCATTTCATTCAAATTTTAATTTATTTCTATCTGATATTACCCAATGTCCTCTTATTTTGCTTTCTATTATCTTCTGCCTTGTTGGTAATAATATTGACTTTTTTATCATTATTTTTTCGCATAGTTAAATCTTTATTCATCTTTACATTAATCGAGGCTTGTTTAATATGATCTAAAATTAATAATTATTATTTTTTTTTCTTGACTTATTTAAATGTTATTCATTTATTCTAAATAAAAATTAACTTGAAAATCGTACGTTTTATCTTTAAGAAGGGGCCGAGCTATCTGTCTTTGTCTAATAGCGTTTTTCATCATTTATGGTTTGGGGGTTTTTTCTGTCTAATCTAAATTTTCTTTATTATTAATAAATTAAATATTTTCATAGAAAAGTAAGACAACCGCCCAATAGAGCAAGAGACAAGCAAACGATTATTTTTTATGAAATTTTGATTATTTTTCGAGTGAAGTCTGAAACGGAAAAACAGTTGAATCAACTCAATCAAGTTCGATTGTTTTTCCGTTTCAGACTTCACTCGAAAAATAATAAAAATTTCATATTTTTTCATAAAAAAGAATCGTTTGCTTGTCTTTTGCTCTATTGGGCGGTTGTCTTATTTTTCTATGAAAATATTTAATTTATTAATAATGAAGAAAATTTAGATTAGACAAGGACAGAATGATACGGCCTCCTCTTAAGGCCAAAATTAATTAACATTAGTTGGGTATCGATTTTCAATTAAGTATCTTTCTTTTTTAAGTTACAGTTATCTAATAAACATATTTTCTTATATTTTTAAACCATATTTCTACCTTTAATGATTAGATATAAATATATATATATATATAAATAATTAGAAGATATTCTTACTTGAATGAGGCAACATAAAAAATCAGACGTATTCAAATAACAAATAATACTCAAGAAACAATCGATATTCACTCAAAACTCATACACCCAAAAATATGATAAATTAAAAATATATTAAATATTAGATTATACAGCATACTTTTATATTTTATTTCTTTATTTTGATTCAACATTAATATTTAATTTTACGTAATTGTACGTTTGATTTTAATTTTGAATTCATTTTAAATAGCAAAAAAGAAATAGGAAAAGAGAAGTATTTAATTATAAGAGAAATATTTATTTTCAATACTCGATTATTTTTGAGAATTTTAAAAATTACCACTTGCAAAATCTTATTCATAATTTCAGTCAGTCAAGTTCATCTTTGCCGTCCAAAGTATAAAAGTGGTTAACTACATTGGAATCCCATTGGAGTTTTCTTACTTTGGACAGCAGATCTATATAAATTCAATAAAACAGACTTTTGCAAATTTAATATATTTAAGTCTAACTTCTTGAATTCGTTTTTTTCTGTAAAGTTAACTAAAAATTCATGTAAATTTTTTACAATTGATTTCTCGTATCGATAACATTTCGTACAATATAATTACTTGTATTTTTGATTTTTTGAAGTCATGATTTTTTATATTTGTATCTTTTTGAAATCATGATGTGGCTTAATCGTTAAAAAGTAAGATGGGATTGCATAAAAACTATAATTGTTATTGAAATTATTTCTCATAGTAAAGACTAAATTAAAAATAAATTGTCAAAAAATAATTTTAAAATAATTTTTTACTTATTTTATATTATTTCATTTCTTTGACAGAATCAAGTAACTTTGATATTTCATTAAACAATGTATTTTATTAGCATACGTACGATTTTGTTATTCCTTATACGTTTTTTTTAAGTATCTTTTTATTTACTTACTATTTATGAAATCAATAATTTTAAATAAATTTTGTTGAATAATTTAAGTGTTTTACAAAGATTAACATGAAATTCATATTTCATTTAGTAATTTATTTATTTTAAAAACATTTAGCATATTTTTTCAAAACAATCATTTATATTTTATTAAATTTTCATTGTAAAAATACACGTAAATTAAATTACTTAGTGTATTCTAATACAAGTTAACAATGATTAGTTTAAGTTAAATATTGACTTATAAAATAACGAAATCCAAAGCAAATAATAAATTAAAAATATCATGTATGAACAGGATTAATTTTCTTTTTACTAAGAAAGTGACTCAGAAAGATTTGGTCAGTTCAAAAACAAAGATCAATAAAATTTTATAGAAACTCTGAATAACAACAATATTTGGAGAATTTAAAGCAATATCGAAGTAAAATTTACAAATTTTTTAAATAAAAGAATACAAATAAATTATGTCATTGAATGAAAATTAAAATAAACGGAAAAGAAAAACTAGTCAAAAAAGTGCTTTGATGTTTAAGTCGAATATACTTCATAAAAAGGTTAAAAAAAATATTATCAAAATGATTTGATTATTTATTTACATTTTGATACAAAATAATCTCCATTTTTTTTAAAGATTTAGACATTTTAATTTAAAACGATCATTAAAATTGTAAAAAAATATAATTTTGATTCTTTTGAATATATAAAAACACTTTGTTTTCGATAAATTGACTACAAAAAAGACAGAAAGAAAGCTTTTATTGAATAATATAATAAAGTATGAATTGATTCAGTAATTAAGAATAAATTGTAACTACGGAAGATTTTAATAAATGACGAAGATAGTGAAAAATAATTTTGAATATGAGTAAAAAAAAATTAAAAACAAAAAAGTAAAAAAATTTTGAAGTATATTAAATCAGGAACAATAGATAGATTTTTTTACGCAATGTGATAAATTTTTGACGCTGCAGGAACAAGATGAGTGCGGTAAACCCACTTGTGATAAGTTACATTTTATACGTGATCAAAATTACATACCTAACAGCAAAAAACTTAAAAATAATCCCTTATCGTCAATCATACAATTGATAGCTATTAAATCTGTCATAAATCTATTTTTGATAGTTGAGGTAAATGTGCCAGTATCTAGACACCTTAAGAATGGTACCACCCAATAACTGCTGCGATTTACCCGTGTCAAATACAAATTTTTTGTGAATAATTTTAAATATCTATATAAATAATTTTTAATTTTATTTAAAATAATGATTAAGAATAATTTTTTACATTATAAATGATTATTATGAAGTGGCTTTAGTATTATTACAGCAGCTTGTAACATTATTTTATAATATTACTTCAAAAGTTCAAACTTTCTTATTCAGAAAAAGGAATGCATATCTTAAATGTCTTTCAAATTATAAACAATACTTTGAATGTATTTCAATTTTTCAAATATTTGTTGTAAAAAATTAAAAAAAATGTAATATTCAGTTAAACTTACTGTTGCTATTTAAGAGCAGGCCGGATTCGCTGTCTAATTGGCATTTTTGTTATTTACTCAAGTATTAATCGGTGTATCTGCAAATTGAAGGTTAAGCGCAATAGATATTATTATTACAAATATTTATGCACAAGAAAAAAAAAATCTATCGCTTTGTTTTTGAGAAAAGTAAGGAACGCGAAAATATTATAAACATAATCTTTTACTTCGGCGTTCCTTACTTTTCTCAAAAACAAATCAATAGATTTTTTTTTTCTTGTGCATAGATATTCATAATAATAATATCTATTGCGATCAACCTTTATTTTGAAGATACACCGATTAATACTTGAGTAAATAACAAACAACTCAATTGTTACTCGATCGGTATCAGATTCTACTCCGGCCTGCTGTTAAGTAAATAATAAAAATTTTATTTTTATAAAAAATCTTTTTACTTATTTATTATAAAAAATATTTAAAAGTTTTTCATCTTTGTTAGATAATTTAAGATCTTATTTGTTTTTAGCACCTAATTCAATAGTAAAAATTGTTCTTCTATTGTTTTTTTCTACATAACCATAACATTAAAAATATTATTTTGAATTAAAAGCTTATTATTCGATTAATTTATTTAGGTTTACTAGTTTCTTACCAACAGGCGTCTGAAGCACTTGTCCACTGCTGCTACCTAAGTTAATAATAGAAATGCTATTTTTATAAAAGTAACTTTTTACAAAGATAATTATGAAAATTATTTGAATGTATCTTACCACTATTAGACAATCCTGAATCTTGCGACGAGTATACATACCCGCGCATTCAAATTTCCCGCCTAACGGCCAGCTACGATAGAACAGTAGTTCTGAGCTCAGCCGCCAGGTGGCAACTTCAAACGTCGTTGCACGCATCGGGAAAAATGAGGCTGGAGTATATAAGAGGCCGAGAAGCACAGCTAAGCAGAGCAGTGTAGACTACGGTCCTCTCTCTCTCTTTACCTTAGTGAGCACGCTAGGCTAAGAGAGAGTGGGACAAGTAGTAGCTGGGTGCCTTCTCTTGTAGAAGGACTAGCTTCTCTCTCTTGCACATGGGGATAGACCGAGTGAGCACGCTGGTCTAAACTCTAGTGCATATGCTGGCAGTGTTAGAGATACGTCGAGTGAGCACGCTGGCGTAGATCTACCTGCCTAGAGCACACTAGCTATTTTTGCCGCCGCCGCAATGCCGAACTTGCGCCGTTGAATTTAAGGTTGACGTCCACCCATAGTATTATATTCTATTTCACATTTCGCCGCTGGCTTAATTAAGGGTCTGGTTAACCCGTAGCCGTCGCGTCCGCCGCCGCGTGACTATGGAATATATTAAGGGTGTCGTCCACCTAATTATTTAATTCGCATTAGCTTAAAGGACTCCGTCCGGCCGCGCATAAATATTAGAACTTAGATTAAGTTAAGGGTGTCGTCCACCCAATACATTCTTATATTAGTTAGAGGACTCCGTCCGCCTGCCACGTAATCATTAAGATATTAGAATAAGTTAAGGGTGTCGGCCACCCATTGTCTTTACGTCACTTAAAGGTCCCGCATGCCTATAGAGATTTGTAACTCAGATAATTAAGGGAGCCGGCTACCCACCGTCATTATCGTAGTATTAAGTATAGCGTTACTAGATGCCGCCGCCTAGTTATATTATAATTATTTAATTATTAATTATTTATCTCTTTTGTTTTGCACATTGTTGCAGGTAAAAGCCGCCGGTATAAATTAGACCGTCCAGGCCGTAGAATCTTTAGTTAAAGTAAACTATAATTCAGATTCTTTAAAGATTATTGATTAATTGATTTCACTTATTGAATAGCCGTCAAGTGGCCGATTTAATTATTTTTTGTACATTACATTCCGTTAAGGTTAGGTTAATTATTTGCATTATATAAGATCATTAGGCTTAGCTTTGATTTATACATTATTATTAATTCATAGTTGTAATCGTCGTTGTAAGAGTTTTATGAGTACAATAAAGCCAAGGTACTCCATAGCATAACCAAACGTGTTAAAGCCGGTTACTTTCCTTTACTTTCCACCGTCCGCTCCCTCCAACTCCTGCCGATCTTACCCTGGTAACTCACTGAAGCGTCTGGCAACAGGAGTTACACGTATTTCCCCCTCCCGAAAGGGAAAAACGTTACAATCTTTTTTGTTCTCATCTTCTAATTCAATAATAAAAATTGTTCTTTATTATTATTAATTATTTTTTAACCATTTTGAAAATAACATATTAGTTTCTTACCAATTGAAGATACAATTTCTTCTTCATTATTACATTCTGAATAAAAAATAAAAGTTTCAATATTATAAAAAAAAAATTTGTTTTATATAAAGAAATCCTACAGACATAAAAATATTTCTCAAATATATAAAATATATTTTTATGTATATAAAAATAGCATAAAAAATATAATTTTGAATTAAAAGCTTATTAATCGATTATTTTATTAAAGTTTATTCGTTTCTTACCACTAGAAAACTCAAGCATTTGTCCGCCGCTGCGACCTTAGTTAAAAGTACAAATTTCATTTTTATAAAAGAATCTTTTTACCAAATAATTATTAATGAGATGTAGAATTTTTTTACCTTTAGAAGATTCATGATCTTCTTGGTTGCCAATATGTAATTTAATAGTAGAAAATGTATTTTTATAAATATTTTTGGACATAAGCGTTTACAAGGTAGCTCCCCCGTCACCTATAGTTTGTTAATGAAAATTTTAAAAACTTGACAATCTTATGAAATTTTCAACAAAGTAAATATTAAAAATATTTGAAATGAAAGCTCATTTTGTTGAAAGTTTCAAAAGTTTATCCAGTTTTTTCATTTTTATGAACGTTTGTTCATGATATAATTTTATAGCTGACGGGGGAGCTATCTTAGAAGGATTTTAAAAAACACCCAAAAAAGGCGTTCTTTTACTTTTTTTGTTAAAAATAATGTTGTTTCATTTTAGACTAAAAAATTAAATTATTATTTTTTAAAAATATGAAATAATTAATATATATCATAATTCTTGTTAACACAATTGATCAATATTCTTATTATTTTAATTAATACAATTTGCACAAAAATTTAAAAGAAAATAATTGAAATTACTTATGGATTTTAATAATAATAATAATAATAACAATAACAATAATAATAATAATGATAATATAATTTTTAGTCGAAAATGAAATAATACCTCTCTTTAAACGAAAATAAATGAACATCCTCAGGGTGACCGTCGATATATCTTACCAGTGAGTGATCGACCTTTATGGGAAATGGGGGCGTGGGGGGGGTGGGGGGTGGTTTGGTGGGGCGGGGTGGGGGAGGTGAAAGGGGGGAAAAATAAAAAAAAAGGAAATGGGGGTGAGGGTAAGAGGGATGGAGAGATAAAAGAGGAGGAGAGGGGGGGGGGGGGAAAATAAGATAGAAGAGAAGAAGAGGGGTGGGGGGGGGGGGGGGGGAGAAGGGGAAAAAGGGGGGAGAGGGGGGTTGTTTTGGGGGGGTGATTTTTTTTTTGGGGGGTATTATTTTTTTGGGGGTGGGTTGGGGGGGGTGTTTTTTTGGGGGGGTGGGGTTTTGTGGTGGGGTAGGGGTGGGGTGGTGGGGGGTGGTGTGGGGTTGGCGGGGTTGGGGTGGGGTGTGGGGTACTTCGTTGATACCACCTAAATGAAAAATAAAAGTTTCAATTAAAACAAAAAACATTTTATTGAATAAAAAAGGTTATCAATAGAAATAGCATAAATATATAATATCGCATAAAATATTAAATATTACAATTCTCTTGGCCATTGTTATTAACAGGTGGATCCGGATATTTATTTTTCATACTTGAAATAAATTTATCTGTGTCCATCTCATCATCACTTTCACTGTTAATTACATCACGGTGTCTTGTTGATCTTAATTTTTTGTTTTCTAGTTTTTTATATTCCTCTTCAACATCTGATTGATATTTTGCTATATCTAGCTTTTCTCTTGCTTCGTCAAAATTTGCTAAAGAATATATTATCTATAGATGGATAGATACATAGATAGATAGATAGATAGGTAGATAGATAGATAGATAGATAGATAGATAGAGTGAAATAATATTATTTATTATTTAAGAAATAATAAAATAATAATATAACTAAAATTTAATAAATCATTTTTTTATTCTCAAAATAAATAAACCATTATTTAAAAAATTAAGAATCATTAGAAAAATTGAATTTATAAATATAGAATAAAATTAAAGTACTTACATGCTTTTGCAAAAATCTTAATTAATTTATGAATATACCAATCTTTTGATGGCATTATATTTTTTTCTACTGCTCGTCGGACCTTTTTCAGACTTCTAAAAGAAGGCCAGTACACTGAGAAAAAAACATAGTTGACTTTACTACGTTCAGATTAATGATATTAACTAACGTATTGTTTCTGTCGTTTACTACAGCAACTTAGTAAATGCAACCAGGTCCGGACTAACGGGGGGGCTAGGGGGGCTGAAGCCCCGGGCCCCACTCATTCAGGGGCCCCGCTGAAACAATTTTGATATTTAAAAAAAAATAATCTTTTTATTCTTGGTGAAATAAAAAATTTAATTATGATAAATATTTAATCTTAATCAAAGTATTGTTTTCTTATTATTTTTATTATTTTTTTATAAACATCATCAAAATTATTTCTAAGCTGAATTATTATTATTATTATTATTATTGTTGTTGTTGTTGTTGTTGTTGTTGTTGTTGTTGTTGTTGTTGTTGTTGTTGTTGTTGTTGTTGTTGTTGTTGTTGTTGTTGTTGTTGTTGTTGTTGTTGTTGTTGTTGTTGTTATTATTATGCTGCCAGGGTCCAGACATTGTCGGCCTGGCAGCAGAAATGGGACAGCGAAACCAGAGGTAAATGGACAGCAAGACTCATACCTCAGCTGCACCTCTGGTTTCACCAGCGAGTGGGTTAGGTTAACTATTATCTCACCCAATTTCTCACGGGGCACAGCTGTTTCAGGTCTTACTTATACAAATATGGTAAGGTACCGAGACCAAGCTGTGCCCACTGCAGTTATGGCCCTTTAGATGACGCTCAACATACATTCTTTCACTGCGAGAGATGGAGCGCAGAAAGGGCGAAGCTAGACAGAGATCTCGGCTCGCTGACACCTGACAATATCGTTGGTGTTATGCTTCAGGGTCGAGATCAATGGAGAAAAATAGCCAGCTATATAGAGGCAGTGCTCCGGAAAAAGAAAATTCTGGAGGACAGGCTGACCTCAGCTAGCGACCTCCCATAATATGCGGAAAAAGTAGAAATAGAAGATAAACATAACGGCTTCTAAGCCCCTAATCACACTTATAGTGTTGGACGGGGGATGTAGGAAGACGCAACGTGGGAAAAGACCAATACCGGTCAATCAACAGGCCCAGGGAAGAAGAAATGCGAAAGCGGTGCCTTCCTGGGGTTCCTGGTCTCGTGCCGTCACTATGGTTCAGCGTGCTGGCCTTACACGGATCTAAACAAAAAAAAAAAAAAATATTATTATTATTATTATTATTACACAATAATAGGATTTTTTTAATAATACTAGAAAAAACTCGAATTTTTTTCTATGTTAAGTGTCCTAGCTTTACATGTATTTCTTCACTTATTAAGATATCAGTATAATGAATTTAATATTTTATAATTGTAATCTAGGGTAGATGTGGGTATTACAGCGGAATCGACGTATGATGAATTTTAAACTCATAAATAAAAGCTTATAGATGAAGAAAACTTATCACTTTTATTTTTAATAAAATATTTAAACATTGATTAACTAGAAAAAAATTAATTTAGCATTTAATTATAGAGTTAAAATTAAGAAAAAACGAATTTAAAATAAAATGTATTTGTGGCTATTGCTGCGGCTGTGTTTCTAATGCTGTGTGCCAGTTACTATTGACACTTTTATATATTCCGTTCGAAAAGTTGAGGTTAGGTTTACCACGTGTTATAATAATAAAAGGATGCCACAGTAATTCATATTTGGTGATTTTAATGACGCATAATACTAAGGTGTAAAATTAAAATATTAAATATGTGCTAGGTGAAATTTCCAAAAAATATATAACAAGCAAAGATATATTTTATTTAATAATGATCTTATTTTACATAAAAAAGAATAAAAACAGAAAATATTGTCAAATTTAGGATGCATACGTGATCGCGACTTTACGAAATTTATCGAGATTTTAGAACAGTTCAATTTCAAATAACCAATATTAAATATTTTTAGACTTTTTTTGTGAGATATATTTTTTAAAATATTAAATAATACTTATAATATTTGATTAAGCATTCAAATATTATTTATGGACTTGGAAAAAATTATTTTTACGAATTTTATATGAAAAAACAGTAATTAGCACCTCCGTAGCAATACCCACATCTACCCTACTTATCATAACATTTATTAAAAATATTGAAACTTTTTTGTTTAGAAAATAATTTTAATATTAAATTAAAATATTTATTTCTATATTCAAAGTTATCAATTCTTTTAATTATTTTATAATTCTTTGAATTCATTTTTTATTATTTTTTTTATAAAAATAAGAATATTATATTTCATAATTATTTTATAAAATTAATAAAGTAACAATAAATACTATATTTATAATTCTATACTTTCAATAATCATTGAAATGTATTTTACATATCCTAAATCATAAAGTATAAAAAATTAAAATTATTAATCTAATAACTTCGTACTTTTTTTATATCTTTTATAATTTTGTATGTACTTTTATTTATGTAAGCAATAATTTTTTTGTAAATTATTAATAGGAATTCAAAAAATTATTATACATACATATAAAAAATTATAAAATTCTATATGAAGAAATGCCCATTTTTCCTAATTTATAATGAAATAGCACCCTTATTTCATGATCATGATGGGTCCCCATGATTTTGTAGCCCCGGGCCCCAGGTAGTGTTAGACCGGCTCTGAATGCAACTAGATTCTTTGGTCGGCATTCAGTAGCACATGATGAATAGATCTTAACCTCAAAATCTATATAATATAGATTATTATTAATTTGCATATTTACAAACGAAAGTAGATGAAATAAGAATATTTAATTATAATAAAAGCCTAGAAGACTCAAAAGGAGACTTTAAAGTCTTAAAACTTCGGTTAGTATATCTTGAAAAAAGTAAATAAAATACTAATAAAGACTGTAGAAATTCCTACTACGTTCAATCTAGTAAATGCTACTAATATAAACGGTTAATTTGACTATATATTGAATACTAGAGTAACATGGTTATCGTTACTAGAGAACGCAATAAAGCCAACTATGTTTTTTTCTCAGTGTATGATTGAAGATTTTCCTTATCTAGCCAACATTCTGGTATTATTTCCAGTGCACTATCCTCTTCAAAGTGTACTACGTACCACATATTATTAAATATTTAACAAAAAAAAAACTTTCAAGGTTGTGTATTTCACGGTGCAGATGACAGTTCTTTCTCTTAATCTTTTATAATAATCTTTTATAATTTTTTCGATTTTACATATTTTCGATTTCTTTTTAAATAAACGAAACACGCTAAAAATATGTATATTCGATTTTCATTAGACTTCAACGTGTTCAATAGTTGAGAATATATAAACTTTTGAATTTTACGTAAACAGACAGTATTTATAACCTAGTAAAAGTTTTGGAAGATTTCAGCTGTCTATTGAAAGTCCGTTATTATTATTAGTAATTTAAGATTTTATTTGAAAATATACTAATATAAGTAAGTGTTATTTAATTCTTTAATAAATTCACATTTAATTTTAATAAAATAAAAACTCAAGTTACACGGAAATGACAGATAACAGCTAGGCTATATTTGTCACATTAGTGATCAATGTGTGTCGAAAATTTTGAGTTTCCACATAGATGGACGATGTGTGCACGCCGAATTTCTATGTTTGCGCATTGTCTAACTACACTCAACTCATAGGAGGTTGTCACACTGATCATCTTTTATTTTCGCACTGCTTGTCAATGTGTAAACATAGAAATTTTGAATCTGACATTTATGGAAAAAAAATAAATTAAAATGAAACTAAGGTTATGATCCTCGGTATCAATGAATATCTGAATTGGAAGATAATTGTGACTTTAATATATTAATTAGTGCTATTCTAATTATAAAATTTTTAATTTAGTCAAAAACATTATGATTAATAATTTTAACGTGAGAAATTATTGCTGTTAGCAATTCAATGTTGAAATCATTAAAAATTATGTGGGTGGAGTTCGATGTTTCGAAAATCTGTTATTTTTTTGAGCTTAAAAATTTCCAATATCACATTCTTATTATTTATATAAATTGAATAGAAATTTCGTTTTTAATTCATGTTTGTAATCGAAATGTATTCATTCAAATAAATTATAATTAATATTTAGAACTGTAATAAGTATTCAGACAATAATATAATGATGAGGTACTTTGAAATTTCTAATATAGTATTTCAATGTATTTTTTTTAATACTTGTTGAAAATTTCATTAAAAAACCCGAAATATTTCATCATTTTACGGTATTCTGTATACTTGTTACAATTCTAAAGCGATTATAATTCATACGAATAAATGCATGTCAATAACAAACATGAATTAAAAATTGACTTTCTATACAATTTAAATAAATATTATGAAAAAGCCATTTGAAATTTCAAAATTCTAAAAAAAGATAATGGACTTTCGAAACATTGAACCCTACGTATATTATTTTCAATGATTGAATTGCTAACAGCAATAATTTCTCATGTTAAAATTATTAATCATAATGTTTTTGACTAAATTAAAAATTTTATAATTAGAATAGCACTAATTAATATATTAAAGTCACAATTATCTTCCAATTCAAATATTTATTGATACCGAGGATCATAACCTTAATTTTATTTTAATTTATTTTTTTTCCATACATGTCAGATTCAAAATTTCTATGTTTACACATTGACAAGCAGTGCGAAAATAAAAGATGATCAGTGTGACAACCTTCTATGAGTTGAGTGTAGTTAGACAATGCGCAAACATAGAAATTCGGCGTGCACACATCGCCCATCTATGTGGAAACTCAAAATTTTCGACACACATTGATCACTAATGTGACAAATATAGCCTAGCTGTTATCTGTCATTTCCGTGTACCAGATATTTGATATCAGAAAATAAAATAATTTCACTTATAAAAATTGCAATTTACAATCTCAGGTATCAAAAAGTAATTTTTATCAGGAAATTATAGCGAAGCTAACAGTATGGATTTAAGAGCATGACGAAGCTGTCCGCCTTCTAATAATATTTCCAATCTTAACTTATGAATAAACGATGCGTTTAATCGAGTTTTTTTTGCTACAAAAAAAAAATTTGTAAGATTAAACTCTAGTGCGGACAACTCAAGAAATTCACCAAAATATTATATATACAAAGTTATAATAAAAACTTTTAATATATCGTATTTTAAGGTTAGGTTTGTCGATTTGATGTCTAATTTCCAATCCAAGCTCATAAAAAAATAACAAGTCCAAATGATTTTTTATTTTAACAAAAATTATTGTATTAATATAGCTTTAGTGCGGACAAGTAATTATATTTGTTTAATTTAAGAATTTAAAAAGATATTGATAAAATAAAAAAAGCAAAACTCGATTGCTGCAGCTCCGACATGCCGCTAAGTAAATATACAAGATCATAGTCTTTAAATATATGTGTAAGAAAAATTTGTCAACGGATATACATTTATTGGTTTACTTACTGGAGTAAGATATAAGTAATGGTATGTATGTATAAACATTTATATATCTCTCGTTAAAGGATTCAATATTTTATCATTGCAATAGACGTATATATCATTATGATGGTTATTTAATTTTATCATTTATATTAGATACGAAATGATTAATGAAAATTTTTTTCTTTCTTGATATTTATATCATTTTTCATAATTTATTATTGACATGTCTAGTGCACGGAAAAAAGTGTGCAGGCTCGTAGACACTGCAATCTGAGATACGCATCGTTAGGTGGCGTTCATGCAGCGTCTTACTAGGTTCTGCATGGTTGTAGTTGCTGCTTTGAAATACTCGCACCCCGTTTTGCGGTGCATGCATGGCTTTGCACCGTGCGCAAAGCATCGAAAAAACATGCACACACGCTACCTAACGATGCTAATAGCACAGTGCGCAACGGGTTTAGATGGCAGTGTCTACGGGCCTGCATACTTTTTCCCGTGTGTCTCGTTATAATAATAACATTTTTTTTCAACGCATATTTTTTTCATAAAGTGAGTGTTTTTTCTAATTGGATTTCAATTCAATTTTCACATGATATTTGCAAAATGTTTTTTATTTAGTAACTTTAAATAAAAATAATTAATCTTTGAAGAAAATAATTATTACTAATAGAATTGAAATTATATTTTTTTAAAAAGAAAACTTCTGTTATAATTTTAAAAGCTAATCCTATCATTATTTATTTTTTCATTCATCCGACAGTTTTTCTTTTTTCTTGCTTAGAGTAGAAATAAAATTTATAAACATTTATTATGTAACTATCAATAAGAAGTATAAAAAATAATTTTGAAACTATAACAAATGACATCTGAGAACCAATGTAATTATTAAAATAAAATATAAAAATTATCTACAAAACGTTTTGGCTGTAAATAAATTCAATTTAAAAAAATGTTAATTTAAATCTCGAGTCAATCAATCAGTACATTTTTATACAAAAAAAACTCGATAAATAATAATTAATAATAATTAATAAATAATTAATTAAATATTTAATTAATTCTGTATTTTTTCTTTAATTTTTCTATTTTTATTTTTTTATAGTTAACTTGAAGTATATGTTGATAAATTTATTGATAAATAAATGAATATGAATCGCGTTTGAGATTCAATTTCGTCAAAATATATTTCCATGAAGTGTTTCGGAAAATCTATCTTCCATTCATGCAGTACCATAAAAATATTATCTTATTTATAAACTGATTTTTTTTTTAAACTTATTTTGTAAATTATAATTTAGATTTTTTTTTAAAGAACATCGAAAAAAACGGAGTGCCTGAATTGGAATTTATTTTAGTACTTGATCGAGTTAGACTTAGTCTTTTTTCCTTACTCTACTTCATTAATAGAAGAGTTAACTGAAGAAGGGGCCTTAAGAGAAGGTCACTTATCTCTGTCCTTTTCTAATCAAAGAAATGATTTTTTTACAAAAACTAATAACTCTATCAAAAAATGAAAAGAAAGCCGCATTTTGTATCAGAAAAAGCAATATTTTCTTTGATAAGAAAAAATTAATTTTATTGCTTCGTTCTCAAGAAAACCTTGAAAAACCAAATTGTTCACCCTAACCTTTATGATTTGAGTTTTTCAAGGTTTTCTTGAAAACGAAGCAATAAAATTAATTCTTTCTTATCAAAGAAAATATAGCTTTTTTCATTACGAGATGCGGCTTTCTCTTCATTTTTTGCTAAAGTTATTAGTTTCTGTAAAAAACTCAATTCTTTGATTAGAAAAGGACAGAGATACGTGACCTCCTCTTAAGGTAATTGATATTAATTTATATTTTTTATTATCTGCTCTTTGATGATTTTGGACAGGATCCTATAAAATGTAAAAATTATATGCACACTACAAGATAATTTCACGGAGATTTGAAACTCTTACCTTAATGAAAATCAAGTACTCTATTCTTGAATGCATCATGAATGTTTATAATTTCATACAAATGCTGTGTCTCATCAGTTATGAGACACACTTTCAAGATTATAAATAAACAATATATGTTAAATAGAAAATCTCAATGTATGAAAAAAAATTAATTAGTATATAAAACAATAATAAAAAAAATTCAGCACAAAAATTATAGATAGCAAAAAATGTAAATAAAAACGTAGAATAGATAAGATTTGAATCAGAGTGCTCTGAATATTATTAATATTATTACTATCTATTGTTAAAAAATCTCCTTAAATATTCGTTATTCCAATAAAATTTCAGTACTTATTCTGCATTTTTTGAAATGTTTGTTTTTAATTTTTTCTTTGCCGAATAATTTTTTACGTATCCAGGTTTTTTATTTGAAATATACTGCTTAAAACTTTATTGTTTTTTGAAAGAACGTCTTGTAACTAAAATAAACTAATAATTTCTTTACGATTGTAAAACGTTTATGATCAAAAAGGTAGAGTACCAGATCCACTATCAAAATTCTAAAATATGCACACAGATTTTTTAATTTTCGTATTATGACGGAATCCACTTCAACTTAATCGAATCATTGTATGATTTAAAAAAAAATACATATCTTTTTAATGATCATAACAAATCTATGAATAAGTTCCATAATTTAACGTAATTATCATGTGAATCATTATAATTTTTATAAGCTTAACGTAGTACAATTCGCCATCATTACCACGTGATTTTTAAAAGATTCTTATATATACACGGAGAAAAAAGTAGAACAAAAATTACAATCCTTATTGTAAAGCCACCACAGACAATCATTTTGGATAAAAATTACCATACTTTATAATAAAATTTACTAGATGTATTGTAAAAATTTCTATACAACTTAGGAATTTTTATAATATTTCTAGTAAATTTTATTATAAAGTATGGTAATTTTTGGCTAAAATGACAGTCTGTGGTTGCTTTACGATAAAGTAGGGTAATTTTTACAAAAATTATTGTAATTTTTATATTTTTTTCTCCGTGTAACCATTATATTATTATCAGCTGATTATTAGACAATTATGTTATTTTTTCAGCGATTTAATCAATTAAAAAAATCAAAGTGACAGCCATGAACTTTAATTTAATTCATTAATTTTCTTTTATGATTCGTAAAATGTTCATTTTGTTGCACTTACAATAGATAACAACTAATCATTAATTTCAAACTAATTTTTTAAAATATTACGTATTATAGTTATTGTACATTCTATTAACTAATAGTTAGATTAGATTAGATTAGATATTGTTTATTTTGTATTATAATTACAAAAAAGCGTGAAAAATTACAAATAAAGTTAAAAAAATACATAAAAATACTTTAAATAGCCTTGTACATATAAAATCAAAATAGTACAGTATGATATCACAGTCATAAAACATAATAGAGATAGTAATACTGTAATAGTAAGTCAATAAATTAAATAAAAGCGATATCACAGATGACACGATTAAATACACGCAAAAAGTATAAATAATATAGTTAAAAATCAGTCTCAATATCTATCATTCAAAATAATTACATAAAATCAAGCGTGTAAAGAGCGCAGTCGAAATATCAGCAGTATACAGCAAGTTAAAATCACAGCAAAGTTGAATGTACAGTAATATACAAGTCAATCTGATAAAAATATAATCATTCACTCTATGCACACACATCCTACATACACGCCAATAAATACAATCATGCCTTAAATCTATAAAGGGTACATCACATAATAAATTAACACATATGATATAGTCCGAAAATAATACTGTTTAATCGAGGTCGAGTAAAAACCTCCTCAGAGCGGCTTTAAACCTGCCGATTGATGGAAGATTTTTAATATCAGCAGGTAGGGAGTTCCAAAAATGCGCACCTTGAACTTGAAAGGAATTTCTTCCAGTCTCAGTGCGCATGAAGGGCACCGCAAGATCTTTAATCTCACCCCTAGTGGTCGCTCTGGGTATATATCTAGTGAAGAGACCCACTAGATATTCGGGAGTATTCATACGTACGATTTTGTACATAAGTACAGCCATAAAATACTGTCTCCTCGAATCAGTACGTAGCCAACCCAAAGCATGTCTATGGGGAGAGATGTGATCACCCATTCTCACGCCTAATACATATCTCACACATGAATTTTGCATTGTCTGTAGCCGTCTTCGTAACTCCTGCGAAGCATCGAGCAAAACCACTGAGCAATAATCAAGATGTGGAAACAGCAGGGCGGTTGCGAGCTGCTTACGCAGAGCCTCAGTGGTGTACCGACGGAAAAACCGCAGGCTATAAATCACTCTATTGAATTTTTTAGTCAGCATATTAATATGCGATTCCCACGACAGTTTAGAGTCGAGTACAACACCAAGGCTCGTAACGGTGTCAGAGAAAGGAATACCGATACCGCTCCCTAGGTCAATCGTCCTTGGCTCACCCGAATAAAAATTTTTAATAAAACGATTACTTCCAAAGACGATCGCCTTTGTTTTACTAGCATTCAAAGTGAGAGAAACACCAGCAGCCCACCCCGACACCGCCCTGGCCGCCCTCTGTAAAATACGAATCCCCTCGTCCACATCATCATAAGGGACCTGTGTATAAATTTGAAGATCATCCGCATACAGCAGATGCCCGACGCAACCAGAGTCCAGTGCGTCACGTACGTCATTTATGTAAAGGCAAAACAACAGAGGCCCCAGCACCGAACCCTGAGGTACTCCTAGATTGGTTGTTAGCCAATTCGATTCCTCCTTCAAATGTGTGGAAACCATTTGTTTCCTACCTGATAAATAGGAGTTAATCCATCCGAGGTCGGCCCTGGAGAACCCCATCGATCTAAGCCTCGCAAGAAGTTTGGAGGGAGAGATCGTGTCGAATGCCTTACTAAAGTCAAAAAGTAGCAGTAACGTGACAAGTTTCCTGTCTAGACCTGACCTTATATCGTCCGTAAGCTTAAGTACAGCAGTCTGCGTAGAATGGTTTTTCCTGAAGCCCGTCTGCATAGGATCGAGCAATTTTTTGGATGTAATGTACTCCTGCAGTTGGTCATGGGCGATCTTCTCAAGAACCTTTGAAAGAAAACATAAGATGGCTATAGGCCTAAAATCTTTTGGTTGCTTAGGTGCAGCACACTTTTTCAATGGTATAATACGTGCTTGCTTCCAACGGCAAGGGAAGACCCCCCGTGCAAAAGAGGAGTTGAACAGAGTCACAAGATGTTCACCAATAAATGGTAAAGCTTTAACTATCACGCTTTGCGGAATGCCATCCTCACCACAAGCCTGTGAGGAAAAATGTGAAATTGCAAGAACAACATCATTAAAACTAATTGGTTTAAAGGTAAACCCACTTTCATTGCATTGAGAAAGAATTCTCAATCGCTCTTCACTATCCTCCTGCGTCGAGACTGACACCCCAGCAAAGTGCGCATTAAGCTCATCCGGAGTGAATCCATTCAAATCCCCTTGAGGTCCGGATAGCAGTCCCAGGTCTCTCAACTCCTTCCAGACATTACCACCCGCAAGAGCATCAAACAGTCTATTGTGAATATAAGCAGTCTTAGCATGGTCCGTGCGTTCGTCTACCACCCTACGCAACCGCAGAAATTCAAGGAGATACTGCTTGTCCTCTGTCCGTTTGTATCTACGATATGTAGCATCTCTCTTACGCTGCATCCGTGACAATTCTTCATCTACCCATGGAAACTTATTCTTATTAGGCTTGAGCGCTTTCAACGGCGCCAAATTCTCGATTGCAGCAGTGAGATTGTCACAGAGGCAACCAAGTGCAGATTCAGGGTCAACCGCGTCAGTCATAAGCGGCGACCAATCACAGCCGGGAAGTTTCTCTTCCAATGCAGTTGGACAAATATTTTTATAGTTCCTATACATGATAGGTTTTTGATCAAAAGTTATAGTGTTGCAAGGCAAACAGACGTCAATTAAATTATGCCGACTGTGAAAGCTCGCCGGTACGTTCCGTGCATCAAGCACCACGTCGTTGTCATCAACAAAGATCAGGTCAATCCACGTGTGAGATGTAGGAGTATGATGCGTAGCACCGTGCTGGACCAACTGTAACGAAAGCTCAGCCGACAGCTTACTAAGAAACTTAGCATCACTGCTCTCTTTAAGGAGATCGGCATTCAAGTCCCCCATTATAATTTTATGGGAATAGTCCGAACAAAAATTTCTCAAATCAATCAACAAATTAGAGTTTCTAGTAAACGAAACAGCAGGAGGACGATAAATGACAGAAACCAGCACGGGCTCGGAGCCGCCAACTTGCACAGAACAGAAAATATATTCAGGCACCTCCGGCTTACCGCTACTATTACTAGTTTGCGTCTCCGAAGTGGCCAAAATAGTGCATTTTAGATTATCCTTAATATACAAGGCAACTCCTCCACCACGCAAGTTTCTGTCCTGTCTAAACACTTTGTACCCCCCGACTCGAATGACGTCATCCGATACAGACGGACCCGGCCAGGTCTCAGCAACTCCAAATATGTCGTAAGAATGATAGCCACTTAAAAGTTCACGCACCTGCCCAATATGAGCTCTCAAAGAGGTCACATTCAGAAAGCACGCGCGCAGTTCACCCCTCCTCCCTATTCGACTCTCCGAAGAGGACCAGCGCAGTCATTGGGGAGAGGCTCTATCTAAGGATATTGCATGATTTTTAATTAATTCCTGATTTGAGCTCATCCCACTATTATGAGGTTTACATTTATCATTATCAGTAGTTCCATTATTTGTTAGAGCTTCATCGTGTTTCTCAAAATCAGTTACTTTAACATTTTTCTGTACAATACATTTAGATTTATCTAATATTTCATTCAAATCATGTTCACTTTCAAATTTGTGCGCTCTCTCCTCTCTCTCCCTCCTCACCATAAATTTACCACCTCTATGCCAAACAAACTTGCAACCTTTTCCTTTAGCATACTTTTTAAGATTTTTAAATTTAATATATTTATCTTTTTCAAGATACTCATTTATATATATTTGAGAATGGTGCTTGGTGGTAGAAAAACTGCCGAGGAGGGAGGGATCCAGATCCGCTGTCGAAAAACCCGTTAATCTACGTCTAGCCATAAATACCTTCTGCGCCAAGTCATCTCCAGAAAGTCTAACCAACAATGAGAACGCAATACTCGGACCGCCAACGATCTCAGGCCCAGCAGACATCCTGCCCTTATTTTTATTTTCAGAATTAGAGATCTCAGTAACAGATACAATATTTGAACGTTCAAAAGTCGGAAGTATGGTTCCCAGAACAGCGCAAGCATAATCCTCCAGCCCAACATTAGCCGCAGAGCAGTCCAGTCCGCTGGATATCACCAAGACACTATTCCCAGAACCACACCTCTTCACAGTATGACAGGATGCCTCTCCGCTACTATCTGTATGTGCTTTTACTAATTGTTCATCGTTTGAATCAACAGGTGCTTCAGTGCATGTGTTAAGAGAGCTACTATCTTTACGTTCAAATGATTGTGTTATATTCGAATTTACAGGCATATCAGTGTTGGTGTTGGTGTTGATTATGTGTTCGTCCTGGGCCGTGAGATCACTAACGGTCTGCACCACCTCAGCCACCCCGGTCATAAGTTGAGAAAAGTTGCTGTCCACTCCATTGAATTCATTACCTAAAAATGCTTGCATATTATTAAAATTAGTCGTGAGAGATTTGAAAAACTTTTCATACATGCCATTTAGAGCAGACAACAACTCCTTCTCTAAAGTACCTATCATACCCCTGAGTTTACGATTCTCCTCTAGCAGCTGCGTCTGCCCAGCATGTAAATTCTTAATAATTTCATTTTGACTCTCCATTTTAGTCACGATATCCTGCAGACCCTTGTCAGTATTTATAATATGGCTCTCAAGAGCCGGAAGTCGATTAAGATCATTTTGAATCAGATCGAGCCTGCAGGATAGCGCGCTCTCCAAAGCAGACACAGCTGCCTTTACTGAGGAAGAATCAGCTCCATCATTACTCTGCTGAAGACCACCATTTTTACCCCTACTAATATTGTTATCCGGGGTGACCAATGCAGCACCACCTCTAAATTTTTCATTAATTAAATTGATACTTATGCTATGTTCCCCTCCAGCTACCGCAGAACAGCGCGAATTGGTCCTCTTCTTAATCACAGAGTGATCTTGAGCTTTCTTAATCGGTGCGACAGGTGAGCATCCTCGTGATGGAGTAGAAGCAACGATAGGCCGGGCTATAGGAGCACCTCGCATAGTGGCACCGCGTGGTTCAGCGCCAGTGCCAGTGAGTGGGGCAGTGGGAGAAGCGATAGGTCGGCCAGCTATACATTTCTCACAATCATATTTCGGATTACCATCGTTATCATGAGGCACGCGCTTCATACATTTTACATGGCAGCGCTGCCGGCATGTAAAACACTGTATTAATTTTTTCGACCCTCTTATATTATCAGCGGGAAAACCGCAGATGGCGCAGCAGTTCTTGATGGTAATTTGTGACATGGTTTAAGCTGTATAAGATGTCAAGAGAAGTGAGAGAATAAATGTAATAGAAAAGAAATCAAAGATAGCAGCAAGAGCAGCGTCAGAGAAATAAAAATAGCAATAAAAGCAAAACAAAAATAAAGATGGCTTGTGAAACTCTCCGCCCAAGTATATCACATTTAAAATTAAATATAAAAGAAATAAGTTATATATTAAAAGAAAAGCAGCATAATAAGCTGTTTAAAATTCGCGCGTCAAATATATAAAATCAAAAGGCCAGATGGAAACGCGCCTTAAGTATGTTAATTACCTGTCACTTATCCATAGAGTAGATAAGACAGTAAACAAGGTAACCCATAGATGGAGCCACTAATGACGCACTTAAAAGATTCACCTAAGAGATAGTAAATTTGGCGCCAAAATTATTGTAGGTTATGTAGCAAATGCATAACCTATATGCAATACATGCATAAACCATAAAGATGCAACTGCATCCCCCCACTGCACCACCACTCAACACCCCACTTCACAGGCAAAACAACAAACTAGCAATGCTCCAGCCATTCCGCAACCGTCAGCAACAGCAGCACAAGCAACAAAAAATGACAATGCTGGTAGAGTATTGCACGAAGACAGAAAAACGTCCAGGGTCCGAGAGATGCAGATGCACAGGTGCAAGCAAGTCAAGCCAAGCCTTGAGGACCCCCAGCTGGACGATTCTCTGTAAAAAGATTCACTCGACAGAGTGAAATAAAAAGTATTAAAAGACAAAAAGACAGAGCCGAAGCAGCGTGTCAGTGAATACTTACAGGCGGAGAGGGGATTTTCCGATAGTTGATTGATTTTAGATGGAGAATGAAAATAAAAATAAGAAGAACAATAGGAAAACGAAAAAAGTTTTCGGATATAGTAGTCGTCACTGACGGCGTAAAATAAATCAAGAAAAAAATACTTATTTCTGATGATGAAGATGATGATAATGATTATAATGAAAACCGTTTATGTCAAAATTTTAAAATTTTACAGAATTCAGATAATTCAACCCTGGTAGAAAATAAACCAACAGAAATGGTCGGTTAAGTAACTTTTGGGCAATTTATTTAACCAACAATTAAAAAAAGGGTTAACCAACATTTAACTATCGGTTGGGTAAAGAAATGGAATATATATATTTATAATTAATTTAAAAGAAAAATTAATTTATATATGAATATATATATATATATATATATATATATATATATATATATATATATATATATATATATATATATATAACAAATACTTATATAAATTAATTTTGCTTTTAAAAATTCAAACTTGAAGCGGGAGGTTATGTACAGTATGGCTACCTATAGCTTTAATAGCTATATATATATATATATATAGATATATATTATAATTGTGCGTAGTTTGTTTCTGCATGCATGCTAGAAAACGGAGCAGCGGTGCAAGGTTAAACGCAAATAATGTATGTAAAAATTAATATAAAAGATTATAAAATGCGTTCCAAGACTTATCGACAAAAAAAGAAAATGAGAAAATTTAGAGAAATAGTTAATCTTGCAACTGAATATTCAAGGTTAGAAAGTGATGAAAGTGATTCCGCAAGTAGTAGCAACAGTAATGTAAGTGATAAAGAATTTAATTATTATAAGGAAAGTGATTGTGAAAGTTCAACAGTTTCTGAGGATTATAATATTGAAGAATTGTGCACTTCAAAGGCATACACAGAAAAAGAAATTCATGAATTAATAAAATGGACTGTTGAAACAAAAACACCTCATACTCATGTAGACAAATTATTAAAAATTTTAAATCAAAGACTTCTACCTAGTCTACCATCATGTACAAAAACTCTTTTACGTAATGATTTCAAGTGTGACATTCAAGCTATGGATGTGTCTGATGGTAGTTCTGGTGAGTTTTGTCACTTTGGTATGAAGGAAACATTAGAAGCTACAGTTGACCCCAAGTTTCATGACACGCCTATTGTAGAACTTATAATTAATATTGATGGTATTTCACCATTTAATTCAAGCGCTGTCAGCTTGTGGCCTATATTGTGTAAAATTTATACGAAACAAGATGTTTATAAACCTTTCACTGCATCAGTATTCGCTGGTCATGGAAAACCTAAGTCCGCAGCTGAATATCTTGATAAATTTGTAAAAGAAGTGAATAAATTACAAGAATCAGGTTTCAATGTTGGTGACAGGCATTTTGTAATACGAATAAAGTTTTTCACATGTGACTCTCCAGCTAGATCATTCATCAAAAGCACTGTTGGACATGTAGCATTTCATGGATGTGAAAGGTGTAGTGTGATCGGACAGAAGGTTAATAAAGTGACAGTGTTTTTACAAAATGATGCTAAAAAGAAAACAGATGCTAGTTTTCGATCATTTGACAACCCAAATCATCATACGGGTCCTTCATTGCTGTATTATGTAGAACCACCAATGAATATGATTAATGATTTCATACTAGATCCAATGCACTTGATCTATCTGGGATGCACTAACAGGATATTGGAATTTCTACTCAAGTCAACGTTGAAACATAAAGTTTGTTTGAGTGCAAATTTGAAAAACGAATTGAATAGACGATCACTTGAAATACAAAAAGATATACCTGAAGAGTTCCCTAGAAAGATGCGACAAACAAAAGAGTTCAGCAATTGGAAAGCTGTCGAATTAAAATTTTTCACATTGTATGCTGGCCCTTTTTTATTGAAAAAGCTAATATCGAAGGAAGTATACGAGCATTTTTTATTATTTTCAATGTCATGCAGATTATTATCACACAAGACAATATCTAAAAAAGTTTGTTAACGATGCTGCAACTATTTATGGACTAATGTTTCTATCTTTAAATATACATAATTTATTACACGTTTGTGATGATATAGAGAACACAAATTGTAATCTTAATGAAATTAGTGCTTTTGCCTTTGAATCATACTTAGGTAAGATGACAAGTATTTTGAGATCTCCAAAGCATCTCATTTCCCAATATGGAAGAAGATTATTTGAATTTGAAAAGTATTTGAATCGAGATATCAAAATACCAAAAGATGTAGAAATTCTAGTGAAAAAGAAAAAGAAAATTGTAAAAATACATTATCAAGGAATGATACTGTCAGCTGCTCATCCAAATAATACCATTCTTTTAAAAAATGGTACTATTGGAGAGATTTCTGAATTATTTTATCTAGAGAATGTTGTACATATTAAATAAAGTATTTTTTTTTTTTTTTTTTTTTTTTTTTTTTTAAAGATTAATATATAAAGGATATTGTTATCCTCTATATAATTAACCTTTTTCTATGGAGATGTCGAGGGAGCCCAGCCCGGAACCGTTTAACACATTACATCAGGCTAGACTGTCAGACACCGCCATACCGAAAACTTTGACTACCGATGGATGGTCAGCCACTTTTGTGACTAACAATCAACCGATACTCAATGAGGTCAGATTTCTTAAGAGTCGCGATATGGGTAGCACATACACTAATTTTCTTTCGAAAAAAAGTCAGAGGTGCCTGGCCAGGATTCGAACCCGTGCCCACCGCGTTGAAGGCAAGAGCTCTATCCGTTACGCCACCGCGCTCCTATATTAAATAAAGTATTTACTTGAATAAAATTTCAGTGATTCCAAGTTTTCATACATTAAACATTTGGGAAGTTAAAAAATTGTCATCCAATGTTTTGAGTGCTTCAGTATACAATATTTGCAAAAAATTTATAAAATTCAGAATGTCTTTTTCTACTTCAGAAGAAATAAGAGTGTTTATCATACCTATTATTCATTAAAAAATTTTCATTAATGATGTTTATAGTCAACTTATTAATTTGGAAAAAAGGTATGTATAATAAATTTATAATAAAAATCTCTAAAATAAATAAATCTGATATTAATAATATAATATTTGTGAAAAATGTAATCTTTTATTGTAATAGCTTTCAAATAAACCGATTTATGTCATATAGCTGTTAATAGTTCTGAACTAGAAAAAAATTTTGTTTTGTTATAACCTAAATTTTATTTTCTATCGCATATGACAAACTCGTTAAGCTAAGATCAAATGTTTGTTAACATTGTCAAATTTTTCCTCAAATTACGATTTTAATAAATATATTGATACTAAAGTATTTATAAATTGTTATTAAAGTATAAATTATTTAGTGTAAAACATTATTTTTTAATATACAAGTGGTATGCATAAAAAAATAAAATTTCAATGTGTATTTTCATTTTGTAACAATTTCTAACCTTAAAGTAAAAAAATCTGGAACGCTTGAATTTATATATTGAAGTTTTTATCCTAAAACCTACACAAATTATTCACAATTTTAATTTAAAAATGTATTTTTATTTTAAGAATAGAAAATAATAGAGAAAAATTTATGTATATGTGTACATGTATATATATATATATATATATATATATATATCTTTAAGAAAATGGAAATAAAAAACTCAAATATTAATTTTTTTTGTGAAATTTTTTTCAATATACATATTGTATTGTGATTCTTAAAAAATTGATATCAGCTAACTTCTTGTAAATAAATCAGGAATTTTTATTTCAACATTATGTTATAATATTATCTTTGAATTACAGATATCAGATATGAGTGATCAGATAGATAGTGCAGATGAATCAGGATCTGAAGACATTACACTCTATGAGTATTCTCTCGTACACTTTATCAAACGAGGACGTAAAAGTGTGAAGAGGGAAATGGACATTGTGCCAACCAATTGGATCAGATTTTCAAAGCAGAAAGGACGCTGTACAACAAAATTTTTATCAGCTTCTAATAACCAAGAGGATACTCAACTATTACATGATCTAGTGAAAGTTTGTGCAGATGCTCCAGAGGATTGGGAAGATTTTACTATAGATATTAAAGGCAGAGCAAAAACGTATGAAGAGGCTCTGAAAAAATTTGAAGTCTTAAAATCTGAAGAACATTGCTTTACTGCAAGTGATGCACCAGCTTTAACTAAACAAATGACAGAGGACATTAAAAAAAGGCAACTGAAAAATGATTTAGAGAAAATGAAGGCCCAGCTAAACGTAAGTCTGTCGTATAATTCAGATGGAAGTCATGTAGAAACCAATGCTTTTAATAAAAATCAAGAACCAGAGAAATCTAGTAACGAAGATAGGTCAAGAGCTTTAATTTCTTCAATTTTGCATGAAGGTACTTTAATCTACAATTAACATTTTTATTAAATTCTATAAATATTCTTTAATATAATTTCAATGATAAAAATAAAATTTTTAGGTGCATCAACGTCAACTGGAATTCAAAATTCTTATTCAAAATTAGATTCCTACGAGGAAACAGATTCTGGAACTGATAATATAGAAAGTCATTTAAAAAGAAAAAAACTTAGAAAGAAAGTTGACAGTTTGCCTTCAAAATCACATAGTCCTCACTCGAGTGATTTAGAAAATGTTCCTGTGATTGAACCACTTAAAACTATAAATACAACTTCAAGCTTTGGAGCTGCTGCTAGCTCTGATAAAAAAGATACAAATTTTTCTCTACCAGTAATAGATATTTCCCATGTCAATATTGAATGTGACAAAGGTAAGATAATAATCTTTGCAATTTTATATTATAATATAAAATTTAATTTCATAACATCTGCATTTATTTGTAGAATACAAAATAGCTGTGTTGAGTGAATTGTCCATCATTCGACAGCAATTAAACACTGTGCAGAGTACGCAAGCTGAAGCATCGAATTACATGATTGACAAACAAGTTGTTTGTACTAAAAAAGTAAATTTTCAGAAAAAATATAACTTTTTACTACCTTTCGATGACAAGGAGCAGTTTTTAAGATTTAATGAAAATATGAAGTCCAACCGATACCTGCAAAATGATGTTGTAAGTAGAAAACAAATCTATAATTAAATATTTACAATTTTTTACTTAAAATAATTAAAATCTTATTCTTTTTTCAGTGTATGTTATTGAAAACTTGTTTGGATAAAGATCTGGTCATTTCTAAAACTTTTCTGCACATGATTAGAGCTTTTATGACTCAAGATCTTGCGATGAGATATACAGCTGCAAGGAAGTCTCGGAGTAAAGAAAATCCAAAGGATCAACTGAAGCCGTTGGAATTTTATAAGTGTATGGAAGGTATGTGATTATGCTTACTCTACATACATTAATTAATGAGCCAATACAGTATAATTAATTTTACTTTTTTAATATTACAGCTGTAACAGTATCAGCCAGGGAAGATAAAAAGCTTGATACTAATGAAAGAGATTTGATGGCATCTTTAAGTAATGTGTTGTCAAATGTAAAAAATTGGAAAAAACCTATTAGTTAAAGTGAAAAAGTTTTGTTCAAATAACTTGTATTTTTATGTTTACAAATGTATTTATATAAAATATTTTACTATGATATATGTAATGACAGTATTAGTATATTTAATTCATTAATATATATAATTATTAAAATTTGAAATTATAATAAATCTGTATAAATATCAGATTTACGTTGTATTTTTATTAATACCTATTCTAAATCTCTACTATTGCATTTTTTATAAATAAAAAATATGAAAAATGATTAAAAGTTTATTTTTGTAACTAAAAAGTATACAAAGTATATATAAATTTTTCATTTCAATAATTTGACAGTTTTTAGATTATTAATTATGAAAACAGTATCATTTTTATTTAATATGAAAATAAAAATAACAGTCATAACCTATAAATATTTTAACTTTTTAAATGTAAAAAAAAAGAAATTCCATTCATTTGCATTAAAAATATTTTTTAAAGTTACCCTAGTGGAAATCGAATCTGTGAATAACTGGGAATAACTGTGAATAACTGGGAATAACTGTGAATAACTAGGAATAACTGTGAATAACTGGGAATAACTGTGAATAACTGGGAATAACTGTTATAAACTGTTCAGTTTGAGACAGGAATAACAGTTATTCCCAGTTATTCCCAGTTATTCCCAGTTATTCACAGTTATTCCCAGTTATTTACAGTTTAGTTTAATAATAATTTGAAAAATATAAATTTGAAAAAATGAAAAAATATATATTTTTTTATTTTTTTTTATTATAAATATATTTGGGAATAACTGTTATTCGTACCTCTGTTTTTTCAAATTATTTTTAAGTTATAAACTGTGAATAACTGGGAATAACTGAGAATAACTGGGAATAACTGGGAATAACTGGGAATAACTGGGAATAACTGTTATTCCTGTCTCAAACTGAACAGTTTATAACAGTTATTCCCAGTTATTCACAGTTATTCCCAGTTATTTCCAGTTATTTCCAGTTATTCCCAGTTATTCACAGATTCGATTTCCACTAGGGTATATATAATAAAGTACATATTATTACTATGATCATTATTGAATATTTAATTATTATTATCTTATATTTTAATATATCATTGATTATTTTAATAATTTGAAAAATTAAGAATCTATTGGCCAACGAATCCTTAATTTAGTAGACAAATGTAAACCATTTTTAAGCCAACGATTGGTTCAACTATTGGCTAAGCGAACCATCTTTTCGTGACGAAATTAGCAGCAATTTCAAACAACAAATGGTTAAACTTTTGGCCAAGTCGTTGCGATTTGGCCTACTGATACCTAACCGTTGGTTAACATTTCTACCAGGGAAATGACTAAACAATAAAGATAAAAGAGTATTGTTACTCTAAGGCTGAAGAACAACCCTGGTAACAAAAAATTTGCAATTCTGACGCAATTCTGACGCAATTGACTTGACCGTCAGTGAAATTACATCAGACCATACGTCATATGCTTCCGATTTCTGCTATATTTCTGCTGATGTGTAATTACGTTAGGTGACGCTCAGCAGAATTGCGATGAAATTGCAAGATTGAAATTGCAATATCAAAAGGATAATTGCGAGCACTTGCGCGTTCGACAGAATTGCACCAGAAGTGCAAAAGTTTACTAACATTAAGTGCTGCGCAGCAGAATTAAGGAGCTTTACGTAATTACAAGTGCACTTAACGAGACCCTCTCATCACTTCCGCGTGCACAAGAATTGCAATGGAATTGAACAAGCCGTCTGCAGCAGATGACTAGTGGTAGAATTGCGATGAAATTGCAAGATTGAAATTGCAATATCAAAAGGATAATTGCGAGCACTTGCGCGTTCGACAGAATTGCACCAGAAGTGCAAAAGTTTACTAACATTAAGTGCTGCGCAGCTGATTTAAGGAGTTTTACGTAATTACAAGTTCACTTAACGAGACCCTCTCATCACTTCCGCGTGCACAAGAATTGCAATGGAATTGCACAAGCCGTCTGCAGCAGATGACTTGCGGTAGAATTGCGATGAAATTGCAAGATTGAAATTGCAATATCAAAAGAATAATTGCGAGCACTTGCGCGTTCGACAGAATTGCACTAGAAGTGCAAAAGTTTACTAACATTAAGTGCTGCGCAGCAGAATTAAGGAGTTTTACGTAATTACAAGTGCACTTAACGAGACCCTCTCATGACTTTCGCGTGCACAAGAATTGCCATGGAATTTCGCAAGCGGTCTGCAGCAGATTACTTGTGGTGAACAATTTGATTTTATATAAACTGGGAAAAAAAATTGACGTAAGCAAATTACCACTGCAACATGCAATTCCTCTCCCATAAACTATATTTTCAATTTACTTTTATCTATATCTAGGAGCTTCTTTAAATGTTCCAAAAGAAAGTTTTTTACTGTTTCTAATACAACCGTATACGTTTCTTTTGACCAAGATTTAAGCTGAAATGTATAATCGAGACTCATTCCTCAATACTCATAACCTTGATGTACATGAATTTATCTTATTTTTTTCCTTTTTTTTTAACCAAATGAATAAACTTTTATCTCTTTTTCGCACAATACATAATTTAAAAATTCCAGAATTTAAATCGTTAGAAAAATATATTATAAACATTCAGTGGGTGAAAATTAGTCTGTTTTATTCCGTTTACTACGTATAAAAATGCTACGTATATCATGTTCATAAAATGCGTATTGAAAATACTTTATATTGAAGTCCAAAAAATATTATATTATCGATAAAAAAAAATACAGAATTATTAAGTATTCCAAAAGCTTATATCAAAATGAAAAGAAGGAATAATTTCATTTAGTTTCTAATAAGAAAATGTAATTCATTAAAATGTGATTCTTATCGTTCTACAAAATTTGTTATTTGGAATGAAATTGAATAAAAATTATTAATTAAATACAATTTTTGTTTAATATGTGGAAATAATTTTGTTTTTATAATACCTAAATGTTAGTAGGATGGCCATTGAACATCGTTTTATCAGACAAAATAATATATTTATAATAAATAAGGACGTTATACTACATATATATAAAAAATTATATAATATTGTCAATAATATTAAACAAACTTATATATAAACGTAAAATAACGTTATGAAGACAGATTTCCAATACATTCTTATATTAATAGCAATGTTAACGCTGTTTGTCTACTAAGTAATAAAAATATATTTCATACGATGCTGAAATTTTTTTACAAAAACGCATGCTTTACTCCATCTTCTATTTGCACTGTATATGTTACCACTTCGCTCCAATGCTGCTGCGAAGTATCTGCTCTAAGCTACCTTCGTAAGTATATGCTGTGAATCTGCTGGAAAGTATATGCTTCACGTAGACTTGGTAAGTATGCTGCAATTCCATTGCAAGCACGTGTACACTACACCATTCTCTAAACGGCACCGTAAGTCAGCTGCAAAGCTGCTGCGAAGTAGCTGCTGCATGCTCACCTTCATAAGTATGCCGCAATTCTACTGTAAGCGAACGTGCAATATACACTTCTTTAAACCGCAATCTACCTGTCGTAAGTCTGCTGCTAAGCTGCTGCGAAGTAGCTGCTGCATGCTTACATTCGTAAGTATGCCGCAATTCTACTGTAAGCGCGCGTACAGTCTACACTTCTTTAAACCGCAATATACCTGTCGTAAGTCTGTTGCTAAGCTGCTGCATGCTTACCTTCGTAAGTATGCCGCAATTCTACTGTAAGCGCGCGTGCAATCTACACTTCTTTAAACCGCAATATATCTGTCGTAAGTCTGCTGCTAAGCTGCTGCGAAGAAGCTGCTGCATGCTTACCTTCGTAAGTATGCCGCAATTCTACTGTAAGCGCGCGTGCAATATACACTTCTTTAAACCACAATCTACCTGTCGTAAGTCTGCTGCTAAGCTGCTGCGAAGTAGCTGCTGCATGCTTACCTTCGTAAGTATGCCGCAATTCTACTGTAAGCGCGCGTGCAACCTACACTTCTTTAAACCACAATCTATCTGTCGTAAGTTTGCTGCTAAGCTGCTGCGAAGAAGCTGCTGCATGCTTACCTTCGTAAGTCTGCCGCAATTCTACTGTAAGCGCGCGTGCAATATACACTTCTTTAAACCGCAATCTACCTGTCGTAAGTCTGCTGCTAAGCTGCTGCGAAGTAGCTGCTGCATGCTTCTGACTGCAGAACTACAATAGAATGCTGAAGCATACGAAGCATGTTCTGCGCACTCGCGATTGCGTCAGATTGTGTTACCAGGGAAGATTTTTACAGTAGTATTGATAAAACTACTGCATGTCTGTTTCTAAGTCCTTAAAAAATATTATTGTTTCCTGGTCTGTCAAATGCAATATACCACAAAATTCAATTTCAAAATTGTTGCATAGTATACGAAAAGAAATTCCTATTTTATCTTCGCCTTTGGATCCTCGGATATTACTGAAGACACCGAAATATACAGAGGTGGACTGAGTTGCTGGTGGACAGTATTGTCATTTCGGTTAACGTTTATGTGTAGAAAAAATACTTAAGAAACGAGAATCATTGGAAATTTATGATAAATGCATAAATTCGATTATTAACACTGATGGTGCACCTTTAAATAATAGTTCTGAACGAAATTTATGGCCGATTTTATGTTCTGAAAAGTATATAAAAGATGTTTTCATAGTTGGTGTTTTTTGCGGAGAATTTAAACCTAATAATTCCAATGAGTTTTTAAAAAAATTTATAGACGAAGCAATTGAACTGGTTCATAACGGTATTACTTTTAATGAAGAACATTATATTATTAGGATCTATGCTTTAATTTGTGATGCTCCAGCAAAAGTTTTTGTACTAAACGTTAAATATCACACCGGTTACAATTGTTGCACCAAATGCACTATTGAAGGTGTCATGTACAAAAGTGTTTGTTTTCCAGGTAAAATATCAAAATTACGTACAGATAAAGAATTTAAAGATAATATATATATGGATGATTATCAAAAATCTGAAACCGATTTAAATAATATACCTTATTTGGGATTAGTATCATGTGTGCCTCTAGATCCAATGCATTTAGTTTATTTAGGTTGTGTAAGAAAATTATTGTACTTGTGGTTATTTTCACCTATTATTGATAAATTACCACAAATTAAACAAAATGAAATATCACAGAATTTACTAACATTTAGAGACTATATTCCATATGAATTAGCTCGTAAACCACACCGTCTTAAATATATAAATCATTTCAAAGCTACGGAATTCAGACAGTTTATATTATATACTGGGGTGATAGCTCTCAAAAATGATGTAAGCAACAAAGTTTTTTTAAATTTTCTTACGTTACACGTTGCTATAATAATTTTAAATAACCCCAAGCTATGTCAACAAGTATCTTACATTAATTATGCAGAATCTTTATTAGGTAAATTTGTTGAATATTTTGAACAAATTTATGGAAAACGATATGTATCATACAATATTCATAATCTACTCCACATAGTGAATGATGTAAGAAAATACGGCCATTTAGAACAATTCTCAGCATTTCGATTTGAAAATTCAATTGGTAGTATTAAAAAAATGATAAGGAAGGGTAATCAACCACTTCAACAGCTTATGCGAAGAAGTATTGAAATAGAAATGTTGCAAGAAGAAATATATGAAAAACAAAGTATTAAATTCATACAAGAACATTCGGATGGTCCTTTAGTAAATAATTTCAACCAAGTTTTGCAATATAAATATGCACAATTTCAATCATTTAAATTAAATTGTAAAGATTTTAAAAACAATTGTATTCTAATCGATAATAAGTATATTGTTAATGCTGAAAATTTTTTTAAATTGAAAAATGGCAAAAAGTATATCGTTGGTACAATCGTTAGAAACTTATACGAATTTCCATGTCCATCTAGCGATTTTCACATTCACGTTATAAGCAATACTCATAGTAGTAACTTATCAGTATATGATATCAATCAAGTCATTGCCAAATTATTAAAATTACCGCTTGAAGGTTATTATGTAGTATTTCCATTATTACATACTACTTTGAACCATTACGATTGGATAATATTTTACTAATGGGATAATAAACATGTGAGTACTAGTTTTCCATTTTTTATTATATATATTCAATATAAAATATATTAACTAATGCTTATTACGAATAGTAAAGGATTTTTCAGAATCTCACATATTCTATTTTACGAAAAAAAAATACAAAATTAAAGAAAAAAGACGATACATTTTGATGATAGGAAATCACAATGTCTCTATTACACTATCATCGAAGATTAAAATCTTTAACAAAACTCAAGGTAACTATTCAATTAATAATGTAAATGCGTGATTAACAATGCTCTTAGCTTTTAGTAAAATTTGTAGTTGATTACAATTTCATGAAAAATTTGTTTTGTACATTTTTTACCTATTAGTGTACTAAAATAAATACAATTAGATTTTTTCCATGTATCATTGGCGTAAAATATTATTTTTAGTAAAGTTATGTACATTAATAAATAAAAATAAAAAAATAATTTGAAGTAAAATAGCGGTTATATACTTTAATTTCTATCTTTCTCTTCAACTTATAAAACTTTATTGATTGAATTTCAATGATAAATGTTTTTGGAAACAAAATTCATTTATTATACGAGTTTTGAATACCTCAAAAGATCACTGTTAACAAAAATGCGATTTAGCTAGTGAAGGCATTCTAATCATTGCAAACAGCACTCTCAAAATACATTTACAATTGTTAATGACAAATTTTTTTAATTGCAATTTTTTCATTTTTCTTTTTGCAAAAATAGTTTTTTCTACAATTTAATTAATTTTTTTAACTTTATGCATTTCATATTTTTATATTTTGTATAATTTTTTATATAATTATATTTATATCACCACATCCCCAGTAATACATATATATATAAAATATATAAATTGATTTTGCTAAACATTAACTAAGGACATCAAATTTTTCAGAACTTGCATTAGACTCCAACGTTTGTAAATATTTAAGATACGATGGCGAGAATCCTTGTAAAACTTGGCCAAAGAAAATATACAGAATGCTTGCAGGATGTAAACAAGAACAAGACAAAAAATAAAAATTTAAAGTAAGAAGAAAAGTTTTCTACAGAAAAGCTTATAAGGCAAAAAGTTTCTGCTAAGTATAAATAGTTAAATAATTATTTTAATTATTAAGAGGCGGTCGGAACCAAATCGGTGACTTGCGGTATATATCAAATCAGCATTTTTCGCTTTACGATAATATTTTGTATATTTTTATGGCTCAAACTATTTAAAATTATTCTTTATATACATGACTAGAGGAAATGACTATATTTTTACCATATGAATAAGTAAATAAATTATTATAAGTATTTATTACAAATATCAAACTGACTTGACATATACCGCATGCAAAAAACTGTCGTGTCGATTGTTAGGTGGGATTTTTCGCTTTATAACAATATTTTGTATATTTTTGTGGCTTTAGCTATTTTAAATTATTCTTTATATACGTGACTAGAGGAAATGACTATATTTTTACCATATTAATAAATGAATAAATTATTATAAACATTTATTACAAGCACCGAACTAAGTCACCGATTTGGTTCCGACCGCCTCTTAAATTATTTTGTTTGAGTGAGTAATAATATATTTTGTTATAAGTTCAAGTTCTGCTGTAATAGCATAATTCAGAAAACATACTACGATGAATTGTAAAATGTAACATAATTCTTTCTTAATTTTATACTGCATGCAATATTTTATATTTATAGATGTATACCGTATAGGACACAATTTCTGATCATCTAGGAGGTATTTCTGATCACACATTTACAGGTGAAGAAGTGAAAGTTTATTTTTTCACATAAACGAATCACTTCTCACTCTTAAGAGGATGCTGGATCTCTCTATCCTTTTATAATTAAAAAATGTAAATTTTTGGGAAAACTAGTTATTATTGATAGAAATTAAGGGTTGTCCGCAACTTCTATAGTGAAAAACAATATTTTGTCTGATGAGAGCAAATTAATTTTGTTGCTTTTTTTTCAAGTAAAGTTTGACATACTTACAAAATCCTAAATTAAGCTAGAGAATACGTTATTTAAGTATGTCAAACTTTACTTAATAAAAAAGCAATAAAATTAATTTGCTCTTATCAGACAAAATATTGTTTTTCACTATAGAAGTTGCGGACAACCCTTAATTTCTATCAATAATAACTAGTTTTCCCAAAAATTTACATTTTTCAATTAGAAAAGGATAGAGAGATACAGCGTCCCCTTAATCTATTTTTTCTCATGAATTAAAAAAAGTTTTACATAAATCTTATAGATAATGATTTTTAATAATCAATTATCAGAAATTACGCCCTGATCAGGAATTATACGTCCATTACGGTACTTTCTAATTAAATTTTATAATGATTAAATGTATTAACACTTACAATTATTATTAATATTTACTTAATGAAAACAAAAGATGGGTGTAAAGATTATGATGAACTTTCATAAATTATGTATAATTAAATAGTTATTCAGATTCATATCATAACATGAACTTAGATACACATTATTACTTTAAATTTATGAAAATGTACGATTTTGAAATTTAATAAAGTATGAAAGAAAATGTAATAAAGTAATGTTTTGGCCTCCAACTTATTGATTTCCTCAAATTATATTTATTTCTTTATTCAAAGTTTTCTCAATTGTTAATATAACAACAAGATCAGATTTTGATCTAACTAACGTATTTAATATATACGTTCCTTATAATCATATAAATAATTGAAAAAAAAATTCAATGTAGTATGTTTGCTACACATAGCGCTAAACGGTTGAATATCAGATGATGTTATACGTAGAGATAAAACATTGAATTTACCAGAATGCTTTATCAATATATATATATATATATATATATATATATATATATATATATATATATTTATTTATTGATCCATTGTTCTTTTTCAAATTTTCCAATTTTCTCTAGTATTACTGGAAATCGCATGTCTATGAAATCTAATTTATTTTCATATAATTCATATAAAGATTGTAACCATTCCTTACCCGTAATTCTGTTATCCTAAAGGTACTTTATTTAAATGGTATTCTTTGTTCTATTTTATTTAAGAAATTATTATTTGTGCTTAGAAATTCTATGTGGTATCGCGTTAAAGGATCGTTAAATAGCTAGCGCGCCATGCCTAGCTATTGCGGACCCTGTATTTCGTTTTATTATTGTTGAAGTCGTTTATATTTGTTAGTATTATTTAGGATTATTATGTGAAAAGCCCGTTATTATTAAGGACCAAATGCCTTAATATTCGGGGCTTTACACCGGGTTAATTGGATGAGGGTATATCTTGGAAAAGCTCTTTATTAACAACTTAAATTGAATCACTGTACAATGCCAAAACTAAGAGTAATCTCGCGCTTAATAAAGAGATACTTGCTTGTAGCACGTGTCAGGCCATTCGCCACTTGTGCTACGAGCAAGCGTGTCTTCACACCAAGAGAGCTGATCCAAGAGTGCCAGAGTCGCTATCTCCTCGCACTGCTTGCTTCAGCTCTCTTAGGTCTCTCTCCCACTCTTCTATCTTAATAGAAGAGAGGGAGAGTCGCCGTATATTTTCAGCGGTACTTACACATGCAAACGCGTGTACGTATACACGCGCGCTTGCATGTTCAACCACTTTGGTCTTTTTGGGTGTTTGCGCGCGCATCTTCCAGTATCGTACGGTTTCAGGGCCGTACATACTCGGGCGCTCACAAGATACTTCACTAGTATTTGACTCAACTGGATACAATGCTGCCCTGGTAACATGGTCAACGTAATTTTGCTGCAATCTTGTTGCAATTTTCTTGAAAATCAAAAAATTGCAGCAGAACATGTGCTGTCTGTTTCCGCATTTCATAGGGTTTTTTATGAAAAGAAATTACAGCAGATGAGTGCAACAGAATTGCACGTTTCTGGCAGAGAGAAAGTGCAATCTACGGAACGGAAAGAATGCGCAGAATCTTGAAGATATTTTGCAGTAAACTTGCGGAAAAAACTTATTACAGACACTAGCAACAAAATTGAGTAAATAATTCCCGACAAAGTTTTGCAGCACAATTACGTAAGAATTGCAAATTGTCAAGTGCGGTTCTGCGAATCGTAATAAGTGCACAAGCATATAACAGAATCGAAACAGTCTTGCATCAGAAACTTGCAGCAGCACTTTACCTCAGATTTACATAAGAATGACATAAGTTGAGTGCAATTATATGACGAGAATAAACACGCAAACTTGCAGCAGAATCGAAGCAGTCTTCCGTAAGAATCTTGCAGCAGCACTTTACCCCAGAATTACATAAGAATGACATAAGTTGAGCGCAATTGTATGACGAAAATAAACACGTAAACTTGCAGCAGGACCGAAGCAGTCTTTTGTAAGAATCTTGCAGCAGCACTTTACCCCAGAATTACATAAATATGACAAAAGTTAAGTGCAATTATATGACAAGAATAAACACGCAAATGTACAGCAGAATCAAAGCAGTTTTATGTGAGAATCTTGCAGCAGATTTGCGCTTAAATTACATCAGAAGGACAAAAGTTAAATGCAATCTTATAAGAATAATCACGCGAGTATACAGCATACTTGAAGCTATCTCGTATAAGAATCTTGCGACAAAACTTTACTATAGAATTACGTATGAATGTAGAACCAAAATATTTATCATCTTTTACTGATAGAAATTTATTTAAAACTTTTCTTAGATATTATGAAAATTTTTCATCTACTTTTTTTATATTTTACAGTTGGCTGCAATGGTCTCCTCTCTTCTCCCCAATGTCTACATGTATATAATTTTATACTATAACATCAGCGCCCACCCCTTTCTGTATATATGTCAATTGTTTTTTGCGTTCCTTCTTTTTTTCTTTTAGCCAATATGTGCCTATAGGTGTAGGCATCGGTAGTAAGAACACGTAAAATTTGAAGAAATGCATTAAATGTATCGCAATTATAAATTATTATATTTTCATTAAATTATAATTTTTAAATTCAACATTTGCTTTCTTAAAATCTGTCAACAACTCTTATGAACATGTTCTCGTTAGTTAAATGTTAATAATATTCACAATGAAAATTTTTTATTAAAATACAATGTTTTATCTTTATTCTATGAAGTAACTTCAATTTTTGGAACTATTAATTAACTTTGAAATTCTATAAACTGTGCTGCTGCAAGATTCTTACGGAAGACTGCTTCGATTCTTATTCTGCAAGTTCACGTGTTTATTCTCGTCATACAATTGCGCTCAACTTATGTCATTCTTATGTAATTCTGAGGTAAAGTGCTGCTACAAGATACTTACGGAAGACTGCTTCGATTCTGCTAAAAGTTTGCGTGTTTATTCTCGTCATATAATTGCACTTAACTTATGTCATTCTTATGTAATTCTGGAGTAAAGTGCTGCTGTAAGATTCTTACGGAAGACTGCTTCGATTCTGCTGCAAGTTTGAGTGTTCATTCTTATCTTAGAATCGTACGTTTCGATTGGCAATCTGTTACAAATCTGACGCACGTTTCAGTCGCAATTAAATTTCAGCAGATATGCATTAAAATGTGGAAACAGACCACGCAAGTTCTGCACAATCGTGCTTGCAACAGATTGTGTTACCAGGGTGACAATACTGCCCATTTAAGGACGTTGCCCTGTCATGATTATTTTCAGCAGTGATCTGAATTATCGATATTTAGTTGAAACTTGGCAACATTATGCGCTATTCATTTTTGCTACACAATGTAAGCATTTGATTATAGGCTATAGATATTTATACACTATCCCCGTATGTATCCGATTCATGTGTAATGCTTTATGAATTTTTATAAATAAAATGCTACATTTTTTATAATGAAATGAACGCTTACCATACTAAATGATTTTAAATTAATCAAAATACTTTTATTTTTGTTGATAAATTATTATATAGAATGTAAAATGATATATAACCTACATTTTGACATGTCGCCGAATATCGTTCTCTCTCTCTATCTCTTTTTTCTATTACAGAACGACGTTGCCAAGTTCATCTCAAATGTATTATTTTGACAATGTTTTATTGAATATTTTAATGAAAAGCCTTAGAACATGCGTTAAAACTTTAAGGGTTAAATCATCAAATATTTTTTATTTATTATCAAAAGCTTATTTGAATGTGTCATTTCTAAGAGGTTTTATTGATGATTTTAAACGTGGTTCCATATAACCACGTTTTAAACCTGCTATTTTTTCCTTATATTTCTCAGTTATTAGTATTATAAGGTGGGTCGAAAAACGTGTGTGAGTTCAAAATATACTAAACTATCATAATTCCAAATTTCAGCAATTTCTGTCATTATTTTATTTTATTTTAATAAGCAACGTCCTTAAAACAAGCATCATCAAAATTTTTCACATTAATACATGCATGTTTTAATTCTATCACTTTTGGAAGAGAAATGTATGAGCCACTATGTAGTGGATTATATTTGTTTATACCCTGAAAAAATTCTAGGACTCATGCTGCCTTTGTTAGGTCGAAAATGAAGGAGCGCTGCTAGCTTCGTGTGCTGGGGCAAAATTTGCCTTCATCAAAGCGAAAACACGGCTTATTCAGAAGCAGCTGTTATCTTTTGCGATGAGAGTGCCGCTATATTTAGGAAAAAGCACATATTTGCGGTAAACACTGTGGAGGGGTGATGCTCTCTTTCGTCTTAGGGCGAATTTCGCCTCGTGACAAGACTTACTGCTGCCTTGTTTTTTATTAGTGATGTTCTTATTCACAAGAGGGCAGCAGGACGCTAAAATTTTTTTCAGTGTATGAACACACAAATTAATAATAGCACGTAATGACCATCCTGATTCTTTTTGTTGGAATTTTTCAATATCTCTTTGTATAGGTTCTTGTACATTATTAAAAACCATTCTTTCAAATCTGTTGTCTTTAGAATTGTCTTGGCTTTTGTATTAAAATATTTCATTTTACTGGTCTTAAAATCAGCTTCTATAATAACATATTCGATACCCAGCACTGTGATGTCAGAGATAAGACGAAGCCGCATAGAAACTGTAATGTATGTACTTTTCAGTGTTACGTCATACTGAGATCAGAAGAAAACTGCATTTTAGCTAGACAGTTGATCTGTAATGCTTATACTTATAAGAGCACATGCGTGTGACAAAGTGTAATGCTAGTAACGTCATATAGAGATAAGACGAAGTTGCATTTTAGGGGTCCAAACAATCTTGTAATTGACCTCCCCCTCCACTCCCAACTCTATACATTTCAGTATGTGAGCTACAATGTTCTCATCTCCTATCTCTTACTCTGAAATATTATTATTATTATTATAAATTATTCGTACGTCTAATTATGGGCAAGTGTAAACTACAATGTTTTTCCTTATCATCCTATTTTATTTAAACTCTGAAAATATTCTAGATTTAATAGTGGGTTTCATTATTATACAACAAAATTAATTTCTATATGTAGCGAATAGCGTGTAAAAGAGACTTTAATATTAAAATACTTGGAACGATTCTAAGAATTCGAACGCTTATCGTAAAGCAACTGACTTTCTCTGTCTCTTTCTTGCCGTCGTAAGCAACTGACTTTCTCTCTATGTCTTCCTCGCCTTCATAAGCAAGTAACTTTCTTTCTATCCCCTTATCATCTTTAGGCTCTTATAGAAGAAACATAAGTATAGATAATATATATATATATATATATATATATATATATAGCTATAATGCATGACTTATGTTATAGTTCTTTCTATCCTTCTTATACTCGTTTAAAATGAGATCAGTTTATACCCAATAATATAAAATAAGACTCTCTTCAATGATCATGTTAAAATTTTTACAGATTTAACATTTACTCTCATCTGCGACGACGAGCGGGCGGGCGTGAACCGGGGAATTCGCTTATCAACGCGGATCGTGGGAATTCGCTTATCTACGCGGCGCGGTGATTCGCCTATCTACGTGGCGCGGATCGCGATGAATCGCTTATCGACGCGGCGCGGATTGCGGTGATTCGCTTATCGACACGGCGTCGGAGCTCGCGTGCCAATGAGCGCTAACATGGCGCGCAGGCGCGGAATGTATTTTTTATATCGCGGGACTGGTCATTATTTTTGCACCTGCACAGGTGAGCTGATAGCGGAGGAGTGGGGGTATCCAGAACTCTCTTTGCCATACTACTTTAAACGTTTCTTAAACGTTCCATAAACGTTATATTACTCTTGAGAATCTAAAATATGCGGATATATTTTACGTTTTACAAACGTTTTAAATACTTATTTTTGTCGAAATTTACAAACGTATATAAGTTTTCCAGAAAACGTTTTTAAAACGTTTCTGAAACGTTTTGTGCTGTTAGGGAAGGCATTTTATAATGAAATATCATGTAACTATAGATTAAAAAGTGGGAACGCGAATCGCTGGAAATCTATGTAGCACTGTCTAAGAAATTTTGTTCTTTTTGCAAAAACATTTAAGCAAGTGCGTGAAATTAATCGTTGATAAAGTCACATATAATCTAATATATATGTTATCAATAGGAATGTTAGAAATTTTGCACAGAATCTTGTATTATGAAAAATGATTTATTTTTTGATAAGGAAAAATTTAATTTATCATATCATTGTCAAACAAATCTTAAGAAAAACTTTAGAAATATAGCTTACGATAAACAATATCATTTTTCAAGGATTTCATATTAACAAAGCCATAAAAATAATTTTTCTTATCTAATAATATATTGCATTTTAAATACCAAGAAGCGGTTTTCTTATTTATTATTTTTTTAATCTATTTCTATTATAAAAGACAGAGAGATAAGGCGACCTCTTTATATTTATTTAAACGGTAGCAATTTGTTTAATAATTATTTAATATACATATAAGTTATATTACTGACTCTTAATACAAAAAAATCACAGTAATCATTTGAAAATCATGACAAAATTTAACTTCAGTATCAAGTAACTATCATTTAAAAAACATGTTGATATTATTTTCTTCCAGGATAGGCATGATAAAAACGCGTTCTGAGATTCTATTATGTTACTATCGTACACATGACATAAGCTGTATTGAGCAATAAGAAAGCTCATTTAAAGCTATTTTATTTGTAAGACACACTGTAAAAAAAATAGCAAGAAATCACGTCGTTGGTCGACGATTTCAATGCGACCATCCACCGTCGATGTTATTTAACATCGTTGAAGCGCGACATCCAACTGATTTAATCTAAAAATCATGTGTTCAGTTTACGTGAAATCACGCAAAGCACGTTAAAATGTCGCCGTTGAACGAAGTTAAATAACCTTGACAGTGCATGGTTGCATTGAAATTGTCGACCAATGACGTGATTCTCCGCTATTTTTTTTACAGTGCAGTTACAGAATATGGACCCATGAGTTTACTTCATCGGAAAAAATAATAAAGAATCTACAAAGAAATTATGTTTATGTCATCAAATTAAAAATATTTGTGCGATATCTAATTGAAATAAAAAGTCAGTCGACGAAAAAAATGTTAACAATATTATAAAGTTCAGAAAGAAGCATTAAAATAAAAAATATTTTACTAAATACCAAATACAACAATACAAGTAATTTTTACAACTATCTTTCAATGCTTCCATCAAAAGATTTATCAAAAATCGAACTACAAAATTATTTAGATACCTATATTGATATGATTTTTGTGAAGTATAACAAATTTATTTACATTTATGTGAAAAAAAAGATTTTCAGATTTACTCCAGCACTGTTGAAAGATACATGAAACGTAACGCCGATTTGCATAAAAATGAAAAATTATACCGCTACTTTACTGTAATTAAACTGTTGAATTGCGGTATAATCATTAATTTTTAGACGAATCGGCATAAAATGTAATGTACATACTGGAAACATGCTTCATTTTTTGCATTATATTTCATATCTTTTTTTATATACTTAATTTCTCTTAAGAGGAGGTCGAGTATATCTGTCCTTTTCTAATCAAAGAATTGATTTTTTTTAAAAACCTAATAATTGTATTATAATCGAATTGCGGTATAATCATTAATTTTTAGACGAATCGGCATAAAATGTACATACTGGAAACATGCTTCATTTTTTGCATTATATTTCATATCTTTTTTTATATACTTAATTTCTCTTAAGAGGAGGTCGAGTATATCTGTCCTTTCCCTAACAGCACAAAACGTTTCAAAAACGTTTCAAAAACGTTTTCTGGCAAACTTATATACGTTTGTAAATTTCGACAAAAATACGTATTTAAAACGTTTTTAAAACGTAAAATATGTCCGGATATTTCAGATTCTCAAGAGTAATATAACGTTTATGGAACGTTTTCTCGGTGAAAACTTACGTTGGTTTATATGTCCAAACGTTTCTAAAACGTATTTCAAACGTTTTATTTTATAATTCTAAATAATTATTATATAGAGAAAAAAAATTATACTAAATAAAACGTTTTATAAACGTTAAGGAAACGTTTGGATATTTGAGCTTGCGTAAATTTTCACCGAGAAAACATTTTCTAAACGTTCATTAAACGTTACATTACTCTTAAGAATCTAAAATATGCGGACATATTTTACGTTTTAAAAACGTTTTAAATACGTATTTTTGTTGAAATTTACAAACGTATATAAGTTTACCAGAAAACGTTTCAAAAACGTTTTTGAAACGTTTTTGTGTTGTTAGGGTTTCTAATCAAAGAATTGATTTTTTTTAAAAAACTAATAATTGTAGCAAAAAATTAGGGACCCTCTAGAAAGGGACTGGAAACCTTGTTCTGCGTTTTCTATTGGCTGTTACAAACAAGAGATCTAAACCGGAAACTACATAAGAAAGTAATATGTTAGAAAGAGACAGAAAATATTCTCCACGAAGACGACCCGTGATGTTTTCTATAAGCACTTTATCCGTTCCTTTTCGGTTTAGATCAGTATGGCGGCAACATTTTCTTGTCCCTTCCTAGAGGGTCCCTACAAAAAATAAGGAGATAGCCCCATTTTGTATCATAAAAAGAAATATTTTCTTTGATGAGGAAAAATTATTTTTATCGATTCGTTTTGAAGAAAACCTTGAAAAACTTAAAAAATAGAGGTTAAGATAGACAATTCAGTTTTTCAAAGTTCTCTTAAAAACGAAGCGATAAAAATAATTGTTCATTATAAAAGAAAATATTGCTTTATAAAAAAAAATAGAGATATACAACCTGGTCTTAACATATTTTAACTTCAAATACTATTTTCTTAATTAGTGATTCTTCATTAATTACAATGATATTATATATATAAAAAAATAAAAAGTTTTAATATTTAAAATAATACTGTGTATAATGTACATTGATGAGTCTCAATTAATTAGGTGGCTAAATGTAGTTTAGAAATGAGTATGAATAACTCTCATAAACTGCTGTAATGGAGAAATGGATGTTCGAAATACCCTAGACATTGAAGACTAGGAAAGCAATCAGTGGTGGCGCTGCCGTAATGGAAGGTATGGAGTTACTCCATACCTAGGATTTGTTATGGTATGGAATTCCATACATACAATTTATTTTAAGACTAATTGTGAATTAATAAATTGTGAATTTAAATTAAAACAAGAAATTATATAATACGTATTATGTTCCTATGAAATAATATAATATATGCAATATAGGCTTGGAAAACAATACAATATACGCAGTATGTGAATTTTGAAAATAATCAATGCTAATGGAAAATTCGTATTTTAAATAATTATAATTAATTTTTGGATCTCATATCTCACCCCAAAACCTTCAGTGATTTGTAGAATATTTTTGGAATCAAAAGAAAAATATAATAATCCATATAACATATTTCCCGATAAAATAATAGGATATATTTATTATATGCCAAGGATAAAATATAATATACGTAATATGTGCATTTTGTTAATATTCAATCTTAATAGAAATTTCGTATTTTAAATGCTAATATTAATTATTTCAAGCAAATTTGTTGCCTAAAAATATTTTTTAATAATATATAATTACAAACATGACTCTGATAATTAATTAAATATGTAATTGTCACAACCAAATGTTCTAATTGTGAATTTAAACAAATATAAGATATTACATACACTGAGAAAAAAATTTCATCAGATCAACCGAAATGTTATTGATTTAACAGATCCGCTGTTAATCTGACTGAATTTTTTTGATCCAACAGAATCTGTGCAGTTAAAATAGCCCAATTACGATCGTGCTGCCAATTTAACAACACGGCTGTTGATATAATTGAATAACAGTTAACATAAAAGAACGTACGTCAAAATAAAAGTTTGACTTACATTTCAACAAAATTTTATGAATTGAATCAATAAAATGTGCATGCTCAAATTAACTGATGAATTATTTCAAAATAAATGTTTAAATTTAATTATATCAACAGCGCGGCTGTTGATATAATTGAATAATAGTTAGAATAAAAAGAACGTAAGTCAAAATAAAAGTGTGACTTACATTTCAACAAAATTTTATAAATTGAACCAATAATACGCACATGCTTAAATTAACTGATGAATTATTTTAAAATAAATGTTTAAATTTAATTATATCAACAGCACGGCTGTTGATATAATTGAATAATAATTAGAATAAAAAGAACGTAAGTCAAAATAAAAGTGTGACTTACATTTCAACAAAATTTTATAAATTGAACCAATAATACGCACATGCTTAAATTAACTGATGAATTATTTCAATACAAATGTTTCAATTCAATTATATCAACAGCCCTACTGTTGATATAATTAAATAACAGTTAACATAAAAAAACATTAGTCAAAATAAAATATTTGTCATTTATTTCGTTGATATTTTATAAAGATTTTTATGTTATTCACTAAGTATTTTGAAATCTCCCGCTTTTCAATACAGTTACGTTTCGATAGTATAATAATAGATGGCGTATTTCTTGTAACCCGCAAGTGGTAAGACTGTACGTCAGTTAGTATATAAGACCAAATGAATTTCTCCGCTGTATGTATAAATGCGATGCGATGCGTATAGTTAGTTAGCGAGCAATGTTAGATTTTATTTGTAAATATCAATAGTGTAATATATAATATATCTAAGAAAATGTTAAAAAATTTCACTTAAGAAACGAATAATGATCATTGTTATATTATAAGTTATGTGTTAATATCTGGAAATTGGAACTCTGTGAGCTGTGAGCTTCAAATAAATGAAAAACTCTTTTATCATCTTTAAGGAGGTTAGTGCGCACAGGACCGTATCTACTCAGGGCCCCGCAATAAGGAACAAAATATTATTTTTTTATTATAAATTATTTTCATAAAAAGTGTAAATAATTTATTATTATAGTTGTAACTTCAATTATATTTAACTCAGTTTAACAAAAATTCTGTTTATATACGCACACCTTCCCCTCTCGTGTTTTACTCGATGAAAACTTCGGTGAGATAGTCCATTAAATTGCTATATCTACGAAACTATGAAGCTAGGCCTTCTGAAATTTTAATATTATATTCTAATTATAATTGATAAAAACATGTCAGTTTTTTAGTTTATTCTTAAGAAAATTTTCAGGGTTATCGATGAAAACGTTTGCTTTTTTCTGTCTCATACCAACCTTCCCATAAGACGCTGTGTTAAATTTTCGAACTTTCAGACTTCATATCTCGGCTTCGGTGAAGCTAAGCTATCTGAAATTTTAATATGATATGTAAAATAGTGCTATTTTTATTGTCTTTTAATTTTAAGATATTCTTAAGAAATCGGGATATCGCATTAACCCCCTTAAAACTTATTTGTTTGATACAATAAAATGTAACAGCTATTTTAACTTACTTTGCTGTCAAATTAAAGTTAATTTTAAATTGAATCAATATTACGATTCTATCAAATTAACAGAACTCGTCTGTTAAATGAATAGAATATATCATCGTGATATATTAACAGTAGGATTCGGTTGATACAATCATATTTTTTTCTTAGTGTAATACGTATTATCTTCCTATGAATCAATACAATATATGCTTTGAAAAAAATATAATATACGTAATATGTGCATTTTGAAAATAATCAATACTAATGGAAAATTAATGTTTGAATCATAATATCTAATATTTGAGTCACTAGTTATTAAGCGTTCAGTGTTACCAATATAAACTCTTACAGATTAATGTTAAAGTTCTTTCTTATGTCAGCTGTAATACCTTCAGCGTATTCTAATAGGTTACAATTTCCACTTACTTACGTGACATCCGATCAGAAGTAACCTTACTTATTATTGTTACTAGTTCTGTCATGGTGTATCAAACTCGAAGGAAATCTTGATGTGTAAAAATTATAAACACGTTTTTAGCCTTACTTATTTTGCAAAGATTTTAATATCCTTGAGCTAATACATTTATTATTAGAATTAATGAGATTGTAAATATTAAATAAATTAAATATGAAAAAATTTTTAATAACAATAAATCCGTTTGAAATTAATGAACAAAGAGAACCGCGAGCGGTAGATAATTCAGCAATAAATATTATTCCTGAAAAAAATGTTAACAAAGAAATAAATGAATATAGTGATCGTAAGTATTAAAAATTTATTAAAAAAATTAAAAAAAAAGATTTGTATGATTAGAGGTTATTAAGTCATTTCATGAATTTTTTTATAAACGTAAATATATACGAATTGGTTAACATTATTTTTTTTGTTATTATATAATATGCCTAAAAGATTATCTAAATATTTTAAATACTCGTAATAGACATTTGCAAAATTTAATATTTCAAAGCATTATTTTTGTTTAAAAAATATCGATATGATGTACAAGATTATTATAAATTATAAACCTAGACAATTGCATTTTTGTTTATTTATATTGACATGAATAATTTGATCCTATAATTAAAATTCCATACAAATCATTGTTTTTTTTAAATTAATTTCAGAACAAAAGCAATCAGTGCCCGAATCATTTAAAAAAATGGAAAAATACCTATAAATGGCTAAAATTGAATGAATCAAATAAAGCCATCTGCATGATTTGTACAGAGGCTGTTAACAAACATTTATTAATTGTAAACAATAAAAACATAGGCATTTCAAGAAAAGCTTATGTAGAGGAAGGATTTTCTTGCTGGAAAAATGCTACTAGTGCATTAAAAACACACGAAAAAAGTGAATTACACATACATGCAATTCAAGTAGTTTTAAGCGTTAACGAAAAACAATATATTAGATCATTTAAGTATAGCAAAGAAAAGAGAAATGATAGAATCAAGAATAGCATTATCAAAAATTTTCACGACCATACTTGTATTGGCAAAACAAGGTCTCGCTTTTAAATTTGATTTTAAATTTGAGAGCAGAAGACATACCCGAATTAAAAACTTGGTTACTACGAAAAGGAAATAAATGGCTTCACCATACTATTACAGATGAGATAATTAGCCTTATTTCAGATAATCTTTTAAATATAATTGTGAACAAAATAAAAACAAATAAATACTATTCCATTATGATGGATGAGACATCAGATATTTCACGACTTGAACAAGTTTCAATTTGTATTAGGACAGTTAATGATGATTTAATAGTTAATGAATTTTTTATGAGATTTTGCAATACAGGCAGCACAAAATCTGAGGCACTTATGTCAATTATTACTGAATATTTAGCTAAAATATCATTAGATATACATGACTTGAGAGGTCAATGTTATGATGGAGCCAGCAACGTAGCTGGTAAAATTACAGGTCTTCAGACTAGAATTCGCGAACTCGAACCACGTGCTATTTTTGTATATTGCTCAGCTCATTTTCTAAATTTGGTAGTGCAGGACGCTCTTGAAGATATCACGTTTGTTAGAAATTTTATAGGCATAACTAAAGAAATTATCAACTTTTTACGTGATTCTCCAAAACGTTTATATAATTATAAAATTATCCAAGATTTCCAATCAGAAGATCGTACAATTATGTTATCTCCAAATTGTCCCACAAGGTAAGTTAAAAAAAAAAAAAAAAAAATGATCATTTTTTTAGTGTACAATCGGAAAAATAAATTACGCTTAATAAAAATTTTGATATGCGATATTATATTAATATATTAATTTTTTGAATTATTAATGATATAAATAAATTTATCTATTAAAATTACATATTTAAACATAACTATGTCAATATATTTTATAGATAGGTAATGAGAATAAAGTCATTGAAATCAATATTTGTGAACGATAATTATAAAGCTGCTATTGAATTTTTTGAAATGCTCAGTACCGATCGTACTTCAGATCCAAGTCATTCAACAAAAGCAATTGGGTTCTTACAAAACATGTATTCTTTTCAATATTATTTTCTTCTAGCGACAATAATTGAAATATTTTCACAAATTGAAACACTAAACCTACAACTTCAAAAATCAGATTTATGTGTAAACGAATCTCACAATAAAATTCAAATAATAATTGAAAATCTACAGGAAATGCGACGCTCAAAATTTGATTCTATTTGGTCGAAATGTATTGAAAACGCTAAAGCTTTACAAATAGACTAACCTTTTGTAGCCCGACCTAGAAAAATTCCTAAGCGATTAGATTGTAGCTCAACCAGTGCCCATATATTTAATAAACCAGAAGATTATCATAGGAAACAGTTTTACGAAATTATCGATCAGATATTAATGTCCTCTTCTGAAAGATTTAATACCGATACAATGAAAATTTTGAACAAATTTGAAAATTTTGTCATTGGTAAGCCCGATGTCAATGTGTCTGTGATTGAATCTTTTTATAACATTTATACGGAAGGAAAGAATTCTGCTGTCATTGAAATAGATGGTGAAAAATTGGAGAAGCAAAAGGGAATATTTATAAATACAGCAATAAGAAAAAATATTAAAATCAAGTCACCAAAAAATGTAATTACTTATCTAAAGCAGAACGAGGCTCTTAGAGATATTCTTGATGAATATACTAAATTCGTAAAACTTTTACTTACAATTCCAGGGCCATCATGCTCGAATGAGAGATCATTTTCAACCTTACGACGTCTTAAAAGTTATTTAAGATCAACAATGCTTCAAAAAAGATTAAACTCTAACCTCTATTTTTTAAGTTTTTCAAGGTTTTCTTCAGAACGAATTGATAAAAATAATTTTTCCTCATTAAAGAAAATCTTGCTTTTTATTATACGAGATGGGGCTATCTCCTTATTTTTTGCTACAATTATTAGTTTTTACAAAAAAATTAATTCTTTGATTAGAAAAGGACAGAGATATACGACCTACTCTTAAATATCAATTTATTGTATTATTTTATCGTATAACCACAATTAAATATAAGTTTTTTTGTCACAGCTCTCTAAACATATATTTAAAAAATTTTTTCTGTTAAACCATCTCTTTATATTGATTTTAATGCCATAATTATTAGTATATATTTTTCATTTTAAACATTATGATTAAAATGAAAATTGTTTTTCAAATTTGTAGTTTTATCTGTCCCCACCCTTAAACAACTCTTATTCCCATTGGACTCACGCAAACTCCATACCTAGAAAATTTTTGTAGGTTCAAAAAACACTTTAAAATGACTCTTATAACTATTTAATAAGATAATTGTCACAACCGAATATTCTGTTTGTTGATTTAAAGAAAAACAATAAATTCTATTATACATAATATCTCTTGATAAAATAATACGAAATTTGTGTTATATGCCCGAAACAAAATAGAATATATACGTAATATGTGCATTTTGAGATTAATCAATATTAAAGAGAAATTCGTATTCTACATGATAATCTTAGATATTTTAAGACGACCGCTTGCTCGATATTATTTTTTAATAATATTTAATTACAAATTTAGTCATAGAGTTCTTAATCACTAATGTTCCAACTGCATATGACTAATATAGCTCTCTATAATTTTCTTATATCATCAACAAATAATGTGAAATATGTATTATATGCTCGGGATAAAATATGATATACGTAATATGTATATATTTCGAATAATAATACTTAATTTTTCCATCCCACCACTTTCCACAAAACCTTCGGTGATTGGTCGAGGCACTTCCCCCACCCTACCAAATTGAACCGAATCTTTCAAAACCGCTTCTATACATGCGATTTTTGGGGCACCCTCTGCAATTTTCTTATATCATCAACAAATAATGTGAAATATGTATTATATGCTCGGGATAAAATATGATATACGTAATATGTATATATTTCGAATAATAATACTTAATTTTTCCATCCCACCACTTTCCACAAAACCTTCGGTGATTGGTCGAGGCACTTCCCCTACCCTACCAAATTGAACCGAATCTTTCGAAACCGCTTCTATACATTCGATTTTTTGGGCGCCCTCTATAATTTTCTTATATCATCAACAAATAATGTGAAATATGTATTATATGCTCGGGATAAAATATGATATACGTAATATGTATATATTTCGAATAATAATACTTAATTTTTCCATCCCACCACTTTCTACAAAACCTTCGGTGATTGGTCGAGGCACTTCCCCCACCCTACCAAATTGAACCGAATCTTTCGAAACCGCTTCTATACATGCGATTTTTGGGGCGCCCTCTATAATTTTCTTATATCACTAACAAGTAATGTGATATATGTATTATATGCTCGGGATAAAATATGTTATACGAAATATATGCAAATAATGAATACTAATATGATACATTTCTTTATAATACATTTCGTATTTTAAATAATAATCTTTCATATTTTAAGCCAATCTCCTACATAAAAATATTTTTTGATGTAATTGCTGATGGGCACAAAAGTAGTTAATTATGGTAAAGTTTCAATAATTTTGTACACCAATGATTTAATTTAGTAAAATTAAAATTTGGTTTATTATTTTTTCAATTTTTCAGGATTGTTGTGGTGTTCATGTAATACTGATTTGTATACATATGTTACAAACATTGTGAAACGATGTATAAGGATAATATTAAAGAAAAGTAGTCTTTTAGTCCAGTCATTCTACGTAAAAAACATCGATTTCATGACTTAATTTATTACAGATATTTGAAGGTGGGAAATCATTGAGGGGGGTTAGTAGATGATAAATAAATAAAAAGATACAGCTAGATTTGCCCTATTTTTTTATAAACAACGAACAAAGTCTGAAAATAACGATGTTTTGCCCTATAATTTTCAAATGACGTTTTAGAAAAAAATGTTATAAATAAAAGTTATAGGCATTAAGAAGACCTAAAATTTTATTATTGGGTACGTGAAAATCGGTCAACAACTTTTCCGGATAATCGCGAAAAACACTCATTTTTACACTGTTTTATAAATGTTAATAACTTTTATAATAATTGCTATAAGTGATTTATAATACATTTTCGGTGAGGCCATTATGGGTCTTTATAAGCATAAAAAATTTCAGCCCGATCGGTTTGATAGTTTATGAATAATTGCAATTGTTTATCCCAAAGAAAATTTATTTAAACAATCATAAGACAGAACATTGTGAATTTTCCGACATTTAATAAAGTGGAATGGATTCTTCAAAGTTTAAAGTATAAGTTAAGTCGAAGAAATTAATAATTTTTTTAAAAAATTATTGTTAAACAGTTAATGTAAAATTAGGCTATTTTTTTGCTTATAAATAAATGGAATAACTTTTTGGTTTTTTGTCATACGGACTTCTAATTAGTCTCATTTGATAGCTATTTCAAAAACGCATTTTGCAAAAAAAAATTATTTTCTACGATTAATACTAACGGAGATAACATTTTTTTTTCAAAAATTCATATCTCCGTTATTTATAAACATTAAGAGTTGAAATTTTCAGGAAATTTCAATGAAGACTTATATTTTTGAATGCAATAAATAGTTATACAATTAATGCCATGAATATGATTTTCTACATCTTTAAAGTGATAGGTACATCTGCAAGATGGTCTTGGTGAGAGTGGCTTCAGCTTCGTTTTCCGCGCGGCAAGTATTAGGATATCGTTGCCTTTAGCGGGGACCGCGAAAAAAATGCAATATCTCGGCTTCTAGAAGACGTGGAGCCTTCTTTTTTTTGTAATCTGGGGTAACTCGAGAAAATATTAAGAATGGGCTTATTTTTAGCCCCCTGCAAAATTGGGAAATGCCGGAAAATCTTCAATTATGTAACCATATGAAAATTTTCAACATTAATACTTACATTTTCTTATTATTATAATTTCTTGTAGTGTTTTAAGGCTTTTAAATAATATATTTTTAATAATTTAAATATTTATTAATTGATAAAACGGCCTTTTCTTTGTAAATAATATTATGTTTTTCAATCAAACATAAAACGACTGATTTTTTTATGTATTTTTTATTATTATTCAATTATATTCTTGAAGTATTGAAAAATTGTTTAAAAAAAAGATAATGCTTCAATTGAATTCAATGTACATATTGCAGAATAGCTTTGGTCTTTGTATTTCGATATGTATATGAATATCTATTAAAGCGTAGTATTGTTTTCCATGAGAATATTAAATTGTTCCTTTTTTTGTCAAATATATTTATTATATTATTGATTTTAAACATGTTTTAAATAAATAAATAAATGTTGTCAACTAAGTGAGCACTATACTTTTTGATAGAGATTCTTCAATTAGAAATATTTTCTTATAAAGTATGCTTTTATCATCAAATAAAATATATTTTCATATATGATTTATAATTCAATTTAATAAACTACACTGAGAGAAAATTCATGCCAATAGAGCATGTAGTCTAGTATCCAAAGTTAGTAAGTAACATCCTATGCTTTAATAACAGCGCCATCTACTCTTACGAGGTTTGTGCTATCCAAAAACTGTTTGTTTACATGCTTTAGTAGCTCCCCACTCTAATATCCTTCGATAGCTAGCGCTGTATCCTCTCATGGGACGTGAAGGAAGTCAACGTGGCTTGTCCACTATTCTTTCTTTACTGCTAACTATGGCATTCTTCTATTGCTCAAGTCGCCTCCTCTTTTGGGTGGCGACGCGAGCAAACACGGCTGGTCTATATCCAAAATCATGTTGCAAATTTCGTTAACGTATTTTCGTAGCGTGAATCTTTTATTTCTTTTCTTTTCTTTTTTTATGAAGGGAGATACGTTAATAAATATAACCTGTTAAACTTTTTAACTTTAAATAATTAATTTTTAACTTAAAATTTAATTATTTTAAACCGCTAGGGCAGATGAGCATGTACGATTTTACGCCAGAGATATTTCGAAGTAACGTTGGTCTAGTGCGTAACGTTCGCGCTTTTCCTTTTGAGTACGCGAGTTCAACTCTCGGCTAGGGTCTTTTTTTTAATTTTTTTTATTATTTCAATAGTTTTTATTGCTTTTTTTTATTTTCTATTTTTTTATTAATTTTAAAATCTATTTTTTCACAAGTTACTTAAAATATGCTCGTTTTTTTATTAATATTTTTAAATAAATTATTTCATATAGAAAATAATTTAAAATATTAATAAATAAATAATAGTGATATTTACAATACTATAGTTCAATTTTGTCTTTATAAACATATTTCAATATACAATATATATTATAACATAAATAATAATAACTAAGTTTTATTTATTTATTGTAATTTATTGTAAATTTTATAAACTAAATTATAAATAAATTAAACTATACTATTATAAAATAAACATCACTATTATAAAATAAACATCACTATTATTTATTTATCAATATTTGTAATTACTACCTATAAAGAATAATTTATTTTAAAAATTTTCATTGAAAAAACAAGCGTACTTGTGAAAAATTAAATTTTAAAATTATTAAAAAAATACAAAATCTAAAAAAAATAAATATAAGAAGGAATAAAAAATATTGAAACAATAAAAAAAAATTTAAAAAAAGTGACCCTAGCCGAGAGTTGAACTCGCGTACTCAAAAGGAAAAGCGTGAACGTTACGCACTAGACCAACGCTACTCCGAAATATCTCTGGCGTAAAATCGTACATGCTCATCTGCCCTCTAGCGGTTTAAAATAATTAAATTTTAAGTTAAAAATTAATTATTTAAAGTTAAAAAGTTTAACAGGTTATATTTATAACGTATCTCCCTTCATAAAAAAAGAAAAGAAAAGAAATAAAAGATTCACGCTACGAAAATACGTTAAAGAAATGTGCAACATAATTTTGGGTATAGACCAGCCGTGTTTGCTCGCGTCGCCACCCAAAAGAGGAGGCGACTCAAGCAAACAAAGGATATGAGAGTGGGGAGTCATCGAAGTATACCACGCGAGTCATCAGTGAATGCCGTTCATGCTTTAGTTACTCTCCATACCATCTTTTTTAGTATAAGGTAATCTAATACTAATAGAGCTTCTCACGGCCTGTCATATTTGTATCAATGTTTTATATGCTCGCATAGATGGCAGTTCGCATGCTCTATTAGCATGAATTTTCTCTCAGTGTACTCTATCATTATATTTTGATGTAGAGATCTATATTAAAAAAAAGTTTGTGCAGGTAATATTTTATAAAATATATTGTAACCATAATATAATTAGCGATGATCATTTTATTAAAATTGCATAAAATTATTAATAGCAAATTGATAATAAAAAAATATGTGAAATTAAATAAATATAAAAATTTTATTACAAAATTATTAAACATTTATTGTACAAAAATATATTTAATATTACAATTTCATTTTGAAAACGACTGTAAATATTTAAAATTAACACATTAAAAAAAATAGAATTCACATTAATAAAAAAAAAAAAAAAACATTTTTATATTTAATTAAAAAATAATAGTTTTATTGTGATACATGTTTTAATAATAATAATATCGAATAATAATTTAATATAAATAATATATATATATATATATATATAAAGAATATTAATATAGAAAACATAAAATATCAGTCATTTTTATGTTTGATTGAAAAACATAATATTATTTACAAAGAAAAGGCCGTTTTATTAATTAATAAATATTTAAATTATTAAAAATATATTATTTAAAAGCCTTAAAACACTACAAGAAATTATAATAATAAGAAAATGTAAGTATTAATGTTGAAAATTTTCATATGGTTACATAATTGAAGATTTTCCGGCATTTCCCAATTTTCCAGGGGGCTGAAAATAAGCCCATTCTTAATATTTTTTCGAGTTACCCCAGATTAAAAAAAAAAAAAATTTTTTAACAAAAAACAAAACCGACTTCAAAAAAATGCACTGAACAGTTACAAATAATTTTTGATCTTCAATAATTATACGCATGCTACGCATTTAACTCAACACATGTGTAGCAAACATTTTATAGATTATCTAATCATTTGTAAACAGCACAAGCAAATTATATTTTTTTTTAATTAAAAAAAAAATATTTTCGAAGTCGGCGTCAAGTTGTTGAATCGTTCTGCACAGATGTAGAATTTGACGCCGACTTCGAAAATGTTTTTTTGTGAATTAAAAAAAAAATATAATTTGCTTGTGCTGTTTACAAATGATTAGATAATCTATAAAATGTTTGCTACACATGTGTTGAGTTAGATGCGTAGTATGCATATAATTATTGAAGATCAAAAATTATTTGTAACTGTTTAGTGCATTTTTTTGAAGTCGGTTTTGTTTTTTGTTAAAAAATTTTTATTTTCTATCTTCTAGTGAATCCCCTTACTAAAAACGCAAATATAGGTAGACCCACTAATTACATTAAACATTCATTATTAATTCATAATGCATGCATTAGTACACCACCAAGCAATATATAGCAGGAAAGAAAGAAGGCTCAACAGCACAGTACCATTATGTGTGCATGTATACATATTCAAGCTCAGGTAAGAGAAAGAGAGAAGGAGGAAGAGAGAGAGAGAGAAAAAAAAACAAAACTCCCAGTTTTCTTAATTTGATAATTGGGTCATACAAACCGAATATTGGCCCAATGATTATAGGACACGTATGGGACCTTCCTGCAGACATTCTCTATCAGATAAGAAAAAGTTTTTTTCGAATCGGTTAAGAAATGACGGAGTTATGAGGTAACAGACATAAAAAAAAAAAAAAATTCAGTCGAATTGAGAACCTCCTCCTTTTTGAAGTCGGTTAAAAAAAAGGTTCCACGTCGTCTAGAAGCCGAGATATTGCATTTTTTTTGCGGTCCCCGCTCGAGGCAACGATATCCTAATACTTGCCGAGCGGAAAACGAAGCTGAAGCCACTCTCACCAAGACCATCTTGCAGATGTACCTATCACTTTAAAGATGTAGAAAATCATATTCATGGCATTAACGGCATGTCGGAGCTGCAGCAATCGAGTTTTGCTTTTTTTATTTTATCGATATCTTTTTAAATTCTTAAATTAAACAAATATAATGACTTGTCCGCACTAAAGTTATATTAGTACAATAATTTTTGTTAAAATAAAAAATCATTTGGACTTGTTATTTTTTTATGAGCTTGGATTGGAAATTAGATATCAAACTCGACAAACCTAACCTTAAAATACGATATATTGAAAGTTTTTATTATAACTTTGTATGTATAATATTTTGGTGGTTTTCTTGAGTTGTCCGCACTAGAGTTTAATCTTACAAATTTTTTCTTTATAGCAAAAAAACTCAATTAACGGGATGTCGTAGTTGTTGGAATCGAGTTTTGCTTTTTTTATCTTACTGATATCTTTTTAAATTCACTATTTGGACAAATATAATGACTTGTCCGCGCTAAAACTATATTAATACAATAATTTTTGTTAAATTAAAAATTCAATTTAGCTTCATATTTTTTTATGAACTTTGAATGAAAATTAGATATCAAGCTCGATGAACCTAACCTCAAAATAGTATATATCGAAAGTTTGTTTATAACTTTTTATGTATATTGTTTTGATAAATTTCTTGACTTGTCCGCGCTAAGGATTAATCTTACGAATTTTCTTACTGAAGTGAAAGAATTTGATTTGACGCACTGTTTACTCATGAACTTTGAATAAAAATATTATTAGGAGGAGCAGAACTACGATATCCTCTTAAACGCATCGTTTATTCATAAGTTAAGATTGGAAATATTATTAGAAGGCGGACAGCTTCGTCATGCTCTTAATTGTATAACTATTTATTGCATTCAAAAATATAAGTCTTCATTGAAATTTCCTGAAAATTTCAACTCTTAATGTTTATAAATAACGGAGATATGAATTTTTGAAAAAAAAATGTTATCTCCGTTAGTATTAATCGTAGAAAATACTTTTTTTTTGAAAAATGCGTTTTTGTAATAGCTATCAAATGAGACTAATTAGAAGTCCGTATGACAAAAAACCAAAAAGTTATTCCATTTATTTATAAGCAAAAAAATAGCCTAATTTTACATTAACTGTTTAACAATAATTTTTTAAAAAAATTATTAATTTCTTCGACTTAACTTATACTTTAAACTTTGAAGAATCTATTCCACTTTGTTAAATGTCGGAAAATTCACAATGTTCTGTCTTATGATTGTTTAAATAAATTTTCTTTGGGATAAACAATTGCAATTATTCATAAACTATCAAATCGATCGGGCTGAAATTTTTTATGCTTATAAAGACCCATAATGGCCTCACCTGCAATGTATTATAAATCACTTATAGCAATTATTATAAAAGTTATTAACATTTATAAAACAGTGTAAAAATGAGTGTTTTTCGCGACTATCCGGAAAAGTTGTTGACCGATTTTCACGTACCCAATAATAAAATTTTAGGTCTTCTTAATGCCTATAACTTTTATTTTTAACATTTTTTTCTAAAACGTCATTTGAAAATTATAGGGCAAAACATCGTTATTTTCAGACTTTGTTCGTTGTTTATAAAAAAATAGGGCAAATCTAGCTGTATCTTTTTATTTATTTATCATCTACTAACCCCCCTCAATGATTTCCCACCTTCAAATATCTGTAATAAATTAAGTCATGAAATTTCGTAGAATGACTGGACTATTTTGGTAGGAGTAAATTATGATAAGATAAGAGATAAATTTTTAACAACTAAATTATTATCAAGGACACAAAATATCCATGATATTAATTCCTTAGCAAAGGCAACAACGGATGTAACATTACATTTGAATAGACAACAAACACAAATTACAGAAAGATTATTATTAGATTGTATTCGATTTTATGGATCGTATATGACTAATATAAATAATGGTAAATTTATTATTGGTATGGATAATATAGCCAACCAGCAAAATTTTTTGCAAACTCGTTTTTCTTTATCTTTTTTCAAATGACTCTGGTCAGTAATTAAATATGTAATTGTCACAACCAAATGTTCCGTTTGTTGGTATATAGAAAAACAAAAAATTGTATAATACGTAAAATCTTGAAATGAAATAATACAAAATAGGTATTATATGCTCATAACAAAATAAAATATACGTAATATGAGCATTTTGAGAATAATCTATTGATGAGTTTAAAATCGATGAATTAATAAGTTATCATATTAACAAGAATTAAAAAAGACAATCTATTTGTACACTAAACACTTTTATTCACATTTGACGCATACTAACTCCATACCCAGTAAAATGGCCAGTCGCTGCCTCTGAAAGCAATCATCCTATTATATTATTATATGATGGTTTATTCGATATTATTGAGGATATATCGAATAATGATGATGAAGCAAAACCAAATAGAAAATATATATTATATTTCTTCAATTAAAATGAAATTTTATTTAGTTTAGCTAGAAGAAAGGACCACAAGAAATTGTAATCTTAATCTATAAAATTTAAGAAGCTTGAAATTATTTTTATATTATTGTTTGTCACAATAGGAAAAATAGACAAATTAGTGAATGTATCATTAAAATTTGGAAAAATAGAATTGTTAATATAAAAGATAAAGTGCACTGAAAAAAAAATTTTCTTGATTTAAGTAAATATTTTCTAAAGGAAATGATTTACTTGAATTTACTAATGAATTACTTGAATCAAGTGAACTTTATTTGAAATAAGTAAATATTTACTTAACTTTAGGCATTTCATTTACTTGAAAATTATTTACTTGATTATAGTAATTACAACAAATATATGGGAAATTTCTGCCAAAAATGAGTTATCCAGCTACTGAAGGCGCCACTAGATCCCATGTATTTTTACATCTATATAGATATAATTTTTCATATGTATAGATGTACAAACAATACTAAAGTGTTACCCAGGTTTTCGGACGAAAAATTTAACCCAGAAGAATCCTTTTATAAGTGGCTATCTTCTTTGGTAATAATTTGCTTCAGAAAATCGTTCACTTGTTTGAAAATTACTTATATACAATAAATTATTTACTTAAAACAAAAATGTCTATTATTTTGAAAGTAGCAAATAATAACGAATAAATATTTCATAATATTTAATTTATAAGGTACTTAACTCAAGAAAATAATCATTCGAGAGGACGCATGATCTCTCTATCCTTTTTTACACTGTCAACAATACATGCATGAAAATTCATGTAAAAGTACTGGAAGCAAAATTTTATCGGAGCACATGAAATACAAATCACGTAAATACATAATTTTTTCACTGATCCTGCTCTAAATTTAATGCACGATTGCATAAAATTTCAAGCAATTTTTGTTGGGCGAATTTCATGCACTATCTTAAATATAATCATAGAATAAATAAAATTTCATGTAGATCTGAATAGAATTTTCAGCAACTTGCGCTTTTCAGTTTTTCATGTACTCACATGAAATTTTGTGCAATATGCTTAAAATTTTATGTAAAAATATATTAAATATCAGGTGACTTAATCCAAACTCTATTTTATGCACTTGCTTAAATATTCATGTAAAATGAATAAAATTTCATGCAGAACTACAGAGAATTTCTAGTGATTCGCGTATCCACTTTTTAGTGTACCTACATTAAATTTAATGTTAAAGTGCTTCAAAATTCAAAGTGAAAATGTATAAAATTTTAGATGCGCTTTTCTAAACTTAAATTAATGTACTAGCCTGAATATTCATATAAATTCGCTTAAAATTTCCAGCAATTCTCACCCTCCTATTTTTTAATGTATGTACTTAACATTTTGTGCAATATGCCTAAATTTTTTTCAGAAAATATAATTAAGTTTTGTTTATTTGTTAGTATAGGGATTAAGATAATTTCTTATTTCATTATTTTTTCTTAAGTGTTTGTTGTTTTGATCCTTTTTTGTAAATCAGATGATTTTTGTTACATTTTTTCCATAGCATATTTTATACATTGTAATTATAGAACGCTGAATGGATTTTTATTTACATGATACTTGAATATATTATTTTATAACACATACTTATATATCAATACATATCGGCATACAATACAATCAAATTTACTAATAATGTCGCATTTATATGGTAATAAGACAGAGCTGCTGAGCATGTGTGCCCACACAAAACAGTTGGCTTACATAGTAAGTAAGGAGTCTCGTTCCGTCTGTCGTGCTGTTCGCATCGATTTGTGGCGCTGCTCCCTCTCCATGGCAGCGCTAGTGTGTTCGAATTTGTCTCGTGTAACGAAATTTCTGTGAGCGAGTTTTAAGTCTTTCTGGCACGATGATTTCTTTTTAAGAAAATTCAGAATAAAAGGATTCTAAATTTAATAATCATAAGAAGAAGGGCCTTCTTTAATATATCATCCAGCTTATATTGATTTTTACTTCTGTGTTTAAACCAATTTCTCTACTGAGGAATTTTTCTCTATTTTTCCATCGACAAAGCTAAACGCTTGGCTAAGATGGCCGCCCAACGGTTAAAATCTTGAAATTAAGACTTTTTCTCACACTTTCTATACGCCATCTTAACAAAGATCTATATTCTTTCTCTCTATTGAGAGAGCGTAACATAATACATTCTTTACGACCCATTCGGAGGATTAACATATAATATACCTCCAATTATCTTGTTACAATGACTCTCATCTCCAACATTGTACAAACTGGACAATCTTCTCAGGTAAACGAGGAGAGTTCGCCCGACTTTTTGGGCTTTCCTAAAACTGCATCTTCACAGAATGCACGCCAAGAACCTACACTCAACAATGCCCTTTTACGGGCGGCTTTACCCTCTGGATCTCGGAGCATAAACGACCTCCCGCACAACATCGCCCCTCGCTACGTTGACCAGGATGTTTTCAACATCCAATCTGTTGAAAGGCAGATCGCAAATAGATACGATGAGCGCTCCAGAGCTCCTTATATTGTTTTTGGGTTTGATTTTGATAAGGACAAAAACCCAGGAAATTACCACCTTACTAACGTTGGCTATAAATTGTTTAATGCTGGAATAAAACCTCTGAGCCTCAATAGAGCGGGCCTGAGAAATTTTCTGTAACCTTCTCAACATTTACTGAGGCGAATGCTTTTATTGACATGGCTCCCAAAATATCCGAGAGTTGGCGAGCCTTTATTCCTGACCAAAGCCTATTTCAAGTGGGCATGCTTTTTGACGTTCCTACCTCTCTTTCGGAGAGGGATATTCTCCGGGGTCTAAATACTCCCTATGGATCCAGAGTCGAGAGGGTAGAAAGAATCACCCGGACAATAAGCTCTGATATGGGCCCACAAACAATCGAGTCCGACAAGATCAAGATTTTCTGCAGGGAGGAACTCCCTCAATTTGTTACTCTCTTCTTTGTATTTCACGAAGTTCACAGATCTGTTGCAGCGGTCCTTCGATGCTACAGATGCCAAAGATACGGCCTTGGCACTAATTCATGCAATAATCATCCAAGATGTGGTAACTGTGAAGAGAACCACAATGTTCCCTGCTCTAATAGCCAGTTTTGTTGCAATTGCAGGAGTGAGGAACATGGTGCAAGGAGTAAATCCTACATATTTTCTGTCTTCAACAGAGAAGTCAACCTTTTGATGTCGCTACAGGGAATAGATGGGGCGCAGGCCTCGTTTGTGGTACAACAGGGCTATTCCAGCAGATCGGGGAAGACCTTGTGTAGCCCCTTGGACAACGCAAATCCATACATCGATAATAGAGTCCGAATGGAGTCTACCATTAAAGCTAGTTGTCAAAAGGTCCAGGAACTGAACCGTTCTTTAAGGTCTCATCGTATTGCATGTCAAAAGGAACTGGATTCACATCAGATCCTTACTGCTGATGTCACTGCTCCCGACACCCAGTTAAATGTGTCGAATGGCCTGAAATCTCCAGAGATAATGAATAGTACAATTAATGATGGCACTTTTGACATTCTCCCTAGTCCAACGAGTCATATTCTGAAAACCAAGTCTGTGAGATCGACTTTTGACAAGGGTAACAGGAAGAGGAAAAAACAATGCAAGAGGGAGGAGCCTCTGAATCCCCAATCAAATCGGAGGACCAACGGACCAAAAGGTCTGTAGATTCAGACGTCGATATGGTCAGCAATGGCTTCTATATGTCTCATACGAGCGATCTTGATGAAGAGAACCTTTCGGGAAACAATAGTGGAGGAAGGAGCCAGAGAGCTCGAAAAAACTAAGATCCTTTTGTTCATGCAGAGAGGATACGTAAGGAATTATCTTCACATCTTCTCTGTTTTCTATTTTTCGAGCGACGTGGAATTTAAAGTCATACAATCTGTGCAACGAGCGATGCAGACACTTATTATTATTATTCTTGACCTGAAAAGTAAAGAGGGCCATATTCATAATGTAGCGTCTCTCTATGGTCAGAAATTTGCATCTAACTGAAAAAAAGTTAATGGATGACGATATGTGGTTTCTTCAAGTTTCAGGTTATAAAAATGTGCAATATGTCAGTGAAAGTGATTAATTATTCATCGTCGCTCCAGTCTATGTTTTCTCCCAAGAGATACTATTTGTGTGTCATATCGCGGAAATTTTACAAACAATTCACGTAATTTTATCGATAGTGACGTCGACGGACTTCGGTCGTGTTAAATATTCTAATTTGAATGCTCAAACGCGCGGGAAGTGATGCTGCAGAGCGCTCAACGTAAAAAAAATAAATCTGACTGTATCTTTGTTCCTTGTTTGTAGACGTCTCTTGTAATCACGTTGAAAAATCTTTATTCCATGTGCATACTCGTTGTGGTCACACAACTGTAACGTGCTATAACATAACAATCCATAGACAATGTTTTTCTTTTTGTGACCACTGTTTACAACGGTTTCTTGTCTGTAAATTAACAACGTTCTTTTCGGTAATGACGCGGATGTAACACGCCGAGTTCTTGTTGGACTCGGACCGTCATTGCTGTGCTTCGCTTTATTCTATCGACTAGAACAGCATTGCGCTCTCATTCGTATATTTTGGACGAGTTGCCCTCTTCCATCTCTGGGCTGGTCACTGATACGACATTTCCGGGGAGATGCCCCAATGATGATGGAGGAGAGATAGATGTTCTTTCCTTTAGGACAGTTGTAGAGACCTTTTCGGAGCCGGGATTGGGCGAAAGAGAATCTTAAAAATTTTAGTATAAACGATCCAATGAGGAATGGTATTGGGTACATGTCCAGTAGGATATAACCAACAATAGAAAAAAAGAAAAAAAAAAAAAATATAGTAAGTAAGGTCTCTTTCCACTGCTTAGGGACAAAATGCGCATCAACGCGCGTCCTTCTATCAGCATAACCAAGAAGCTTAAGCAATTTTTTGAAATCTAAATATGAATTTCATGCATTTTCATTAAAGAATTTTAATTTGCATTAAATTTAGCAAATACGAAACTGAATAAAATTTTTTACAATTCAGTTTGAAATTTAATGCATTCCATACAGGGTTGGTTTCAGAAAAACTCTACGCTCATAGTTTATAACTGTAAGCGTATAGATTTCGCGACGCCAACGCTGTTTCGCTATTATAGCAATTACACAATAAGTCATCGCAGCGCTGTAAGCGTGAAATCTCTACACTTACAGTCATCAACTGTGAGCGTAGAGTTTTTCGAAAACCAACCCTGATTCTACATTAAAAATCTTGATCTGCATTAAATTTTCACAAAGAATGAATTTGCTGAAAATTTCATGATTTGCTTAAATTTAATATACTTTTAATTGAAATGTTGTGATTGCATTTAATGTATTAAATACGAAACAGTTGAAAATTTTTAGCAATTGAAATTAAAGTTTAATGCACTTTATATTGAAAATCCAGATCTGCATTAAATTTTGGATGGTAATAAAATTGCAGAAAATCTCTTGATGTTCTGCTTGAAATTTAATGTATTTCATATTAAAAATGTCATATTCACATCGAATTTACTAAAAACAAAAATATTGAAAATTAATTGGAATTGAGCCTATATTGTAATGTACATTAAATTAAAAATCTCGATCCACATTAAATTTTGAATAAAAACATATTTGCTGAAAATTTTCTGATATTTTGCTTAAAATTTAACGTACTTCACATTGAAAAATTTATATCTGCATTAAGAGGCGGTCGGGTCTATTTCGTTGCTACATATAGGGTGGCGCTGCGGTCAGGTGAGAGAAATCTATTAAATATTTTTTATACAGCTATTTACAATTTTCTGAGACGACAATATACTTTTAATGTTGTCATTTCCTCTAACCATATATATGTAGAATAATTATTAATACTTATCTTGTTTGAAAAGTCTAAAATATTGTTATAAAGCGAAAAATGCGGCGCGAGGTAGAGCCGACGTAAACATTAGTATACATCATTCTTTAGTATTGCTCTCTCTGTCGCACTAAAGGAAGGTGCACGCATGTTTACATCGGTCCTACGTTGCATCACATTTTTCGCTTAATAACAATATTTTAGACTTTTCAAACAAGGTAAGTATTAATAATTATTCTACATATGTATGGCTAGAAGAAATGACAACATTAAAAGTATATTGTCGTCTCAGAAAATTGTAAATAGCTGTATAAAAAATACTTAATAGATTTCTCTCACCTGACCGCAGCGCCACCCTATATGTAACAGCGAAATAGACCCGACCGCCTCTTAAATTTACTGAAAATGAAACTACTGGAAATTTCCTGCAATCAAGCCCGAAATATAATATACTAGAAAATCCATGCGCGCAAGCGCGCCCTATATCTAATCTAAATGTATATAAATTTTTAATGATTGACTCTTAATATAGTGTTATTATTTTCTGTTCATTATTAAATAATAATAATTTCATATCTATTAATACACTGTAAATCATTTTCATATAAAAGATCATTGATTCTTAATCATGCTATAATTGTATGATTAATTACATTGATCACAACTGAATTTGCTGATTCAATGATGAAGCTTATGATAGTTTTAATTCATCACCCAAAAAAGAGGTGATATCGACGTAAAATCATTCTCTCATTCATTGAACACAAGCACCCAAATAACATACGATGCTGTTCGACGTCTATGATTACGATTACAAAAGTAACTAAGGTGAATCATTTTACATGTTACTGAATTTTTATTTTTACATTGAGAAAAACCTTGAAAGTGACTTACAGTGTAACAGTATCAGTAAAGAAATTGATGTTATATACTAATGTATCAGAGCAGTTGACATAGTCATGTAAAATTATCCATGATGAAAAACATCTGTTTTTAACAATGTGATGTGGTTTATAAAAACGACTTTTCCAATTTTATAATCACTTTAAATTTCACACATAAAACGGACACTACACCTACACTCATAAATATTGACTATCTCCACATTTTAATGCAAAATTTCAGGAAAAGAAATGCATTAGATGGTATAAATTTTTAAATAAATTTATTCATTAGCATTTATGAATTTTTAATTTCTGGTACCAGAAAAATTTTAATATATAATATTGGAATCCTAAATTCTCAGTAACTAATGAATGAAGTTATTTAAAAATTAATATTTTCAACAATATGAAATCCATAAAATATATAGAAAATAAAATAGTTCAAATCAATTCTTAACGATATGTATATCGTTCCTATTTTTAAAATACAAATAAAAATAAAAATTCTAATTTATATTTTCTTAATTATAGTTATTATATCATTCTTTCAAACAAAAGATTTTTAATTTTACTTTGCAGAAAAACTGTTTATTCTAAGCGTCATTCAATTTGAATTTTGAAATTAAATAAACAAATTTTTAAAAATAGTATATTTTAGGCAAATATTATACTATATTGTTGAAAAAAAATTTTCAAGCTGTCAATCTAGAAATATTTTATATACTAAATTATACTATCGAAATTGTATTACTTATCGGTTTTTTATTATCTATTTTAAAATATTCCGAAATATTTTAAATCTTATTTTAAATTTACCAAATTACTTGCCAGGCTCATAGATAAATATTTTATGATATTGTTATAAGCTAAAAAGTTCATAACATCTGTATTTTCTAAATTTATTGCTTAATATACTATTTTATAGTACAATTTTTAAAAAGAGAATTCAGAAGTAAATGGCATAGAATTGTTACCATGTTCTAATTTGAAATATGCAATAACAAATGAATATAGAGCGGTACTTCGCACTCTCGACAACTTCACACAAAAGGAATTTTTGTAAGCGGAAGTTAGCGATGTTTATACTAATAATTTTATTTAAAAAATCAAACTATAACTCAATAATTATAATTTAATTATTTTATCAATGATTTTTATTATTAAATTCTAAATCGATGATTTTATTTAAGCGTATTATAGTAAATCAAATCTCGTTTTTCGCCAATCATATGATTCTATTCAACGCACCAATCACGTTCTTAGTATAAAATGTTTCACAACATCCGGCCATCGTTTTTTTAAAAGAGGACATTACATTAAAAATATTGATCTGCATTACATTTTGAATAAAAATCAATTTGCTAAAAATTTTTTGATGATCTACTTAAAATTTAACGTGTTCCACATAAAAAATGTCATATTTATATAAAATTTACGAAAAACGAAAGTGCTGGAAATTTTTTGCATTCGAACCCGAAATATAATGTGCATTACATTAAAAATCTTGATTTGCGTTAAATTTTAAATAAAAAACCAATTTGCAAAATTTCTAGATATTTTGCTTAAAATTTAACGTATTTCACATTAAAAATTTCATATTCACATTAAATTTACTAAATACGAAACAATTGGAAATTTTCAGTAATCAAACACGAAATTTAATGCACTTAGCATTAAAAAAATATCTAGCTGCATAAAATTTGTAAAAACGTATTTTACTAGAATTTTTTTCTATTGTGCTTGATTTTTAAAACAGTTAACATAAGAAGTAACATAAAAATGGAAGCATTTATAAATTATATTTAACGTACTGATACATTAGAAATTCAACATGAATACATTAATGCGATATTAATGTACACCCAATGTTCATTGATTCTTTCCGAATTTTTTAAAATGTTCCAATAGAAACATAGAAAACAACGGAATGGTCCAATGAAAGTTCAGGATTTCAAAACATTCGGAAAGAATTCATTAACGGTGGGTGTACGTCGTTGGAAATCCATGTTTATTATACACCTACCACTTTTTAGGTGAAAATTACGCTTACATCAAAATTAGTCAAACAGCTTTATAAAGAAGGGTACATGTACCAGGATAGGCTCAAACTTTTGTATTTACCGTATTTATTATGCTCTAAAAATTTGAGAATGATCGAAAGTATGCACCTTTTTTATAGCTCAAGAAACACACGTAGAAAAATATAAAAAAAGTATCATTTTTGGCGTATAAAATTATATACCGTGAAGGGCAATATTCCAATCGATACCAAAATTTAATTAAATATCCTATTTTTAAAAAACTAGTAATTTAAGCCCTTATTGAAGTGTGTGCCACCCCAGAAACTTGTATTATAGACTTTTGAATTGTTAAAAATCGAATGACAAAAATGAATAAAGTTTTTGAGAATTGCCCATATAAGAGCTAAAACGTGCTTGCTTCGTAGAAGCGTTAAGAAAGGCACACATTGTAATTATTAATTATGTATGCGAGCATGCAGGCGTACACTAGTTTTTAAGAATACAATAGACTTAATTTATTACTAAATAAATATATTAAAATCAAGAAAAAAGATAGGATAAAAGGCTTCGTGTATAAATATAAATATATAATAGATTCAAGTAAATAGCGAGCTTGAAATAAAATTATACTAGATCCAAGTAAATAATGAATTGAAATAAATACATACTAGATTTAAGTAAATAAAGACTTGAAATAAATATATGCTAGATTCAAGTAGATAGATAGATAGATACTATTTATTGTATATCATATTATTATACAAAGGGCGTGTAATACAATTCATAAATATAATATTAAGTATTGCACATAAACAATGAATAAATGTAAAAATATTGCACATAAAACAATGTATAAATATAAAATATTGCACATAAAACAATGTATAAATACAATATATTGCAATTGATATCACAGTCAGTTACTAAACCTAATAATACTGAATAAGTAAGTCACAACAAAAGAAGTGATATCACAGATATCAAAAAGAAAAAAAAATATAGTAAAATACACGCAATCCTATAAATTAAAAGTCAGTCATACAATATCTATCAGTCATAGTATATAAAATTTTTAATTTAAAATACAAAATGAAAAATGATAAATAATGCAATAAAATAATAAAGCGTATGCAGTAGCACAAAAACGCAGTCAAAATAATAAAAACAAGTAGAGCATTCACTCACTAACCATTCAGCCAATAAATACAATCACACCTTAAGCCTATATAAGGGACGTCACATTATAATAAATTAACATATAAATAAAAAATAAAACTTAGTTTACTGAAGGTCGAGCAAGTACCCCCTCAGAGCCAACTTAAACCTGCTGAGCGATGGAAGATTCTTTATATCAGCAGGCAGGGAGTTCCAAAAATGCGCACCCTGAACCTGAAAGGAATTCCTTCCAGTCTCAGTACGCATGTAGGGCACCGCGAAATCCCAAGTAAATAATGACTTTAAATTATAAATCAACTCGTTAATTACATTGTTCAATTAAAGTTAATAAATACTACATTTCAGTAAAAAAATCTTTTTTTATTAATAATTCAAATTAAAGTAATCGAAATTGGAATAAAATTTGAATCTACATTTTATTATATGAATATTTTTTTTTTTATAAAACTTTATTAAAATATGTGATATATATTTACATGATCTCAAAAACTAATTACTCTATTCAAAATTTTTCGATTTTGAATCAACAAAATATTGCTTCAGCTCTAAAAAATATTTTCTACATTATAATAATTTAATATTCTTATTTACTTTTTGTGGAACTGCATTTATTCAAATAAAATTAATATTTGCTTGGTATTACAAGTAAAAAATTTTATTGAAGATTATATAACTTTGAGTTAAGAAAATATTACTTTGGATTTAACAAATATTTTATATTTTCAAATATAAAATATTTGTTAAATCCAAATATGCGCATATTGTCGAAAAACAGGTCACATAGAAGCACAATGTAGAAAGAAGGAATATGATAATAAAAAGTGCGATTATTGCAAAAAAGATGAAATAATTACGCAGAATGCTATGTGCTGAAAAATGCATTAAAATCATGCAATATTTATGATCAAGATTACAGAAAATATTCTAGTAACAATTACGAAAACGTAAATATTAGAAATATCTCACGGTATAATGGTAATTTCAAAAGTAATTATAATAATAACTGTGATGGTTATAATATTAATAGAAATCAAGGCCGTAATTAAGGCAATACGTATCCTCCGTATAATAACGACAGGAATAATAATTATAATGATAATAGTGAGTATGAAAATAATAGTAATGGACTAGACAATGATTCTAACCAAAATCAATTACACGATAGTCAAAGCACTATGGAACCTTTGAACTCCTAGGACTCTCGACGCCAGGGTTCGGTAGAGTCGAGCAGCTAAACAATCAGGCCAAGAAATACGAACGGTCCAGAATACGGAAAAGTACTATAGAATTTATACAAGCTGAAAAAAGCCCCCAAGAGTTGAATTAAGTGGGCCATTTTTAAAGTCCAGGAAAGGTTGTTTTTACGTTGATACAGTTGCTAATAGAACTATTATAGAGGAAAGGACAATATCAAATAATATGTATATGAATTCACATAAGATTGTTTCCATAAACGGTGTCATTCCAGGTGAATGCATGTCATTAGGACAGATAAATCTGTTTTTGAATAAAATATTATTTGAAGTACAAGTAGTTTCAGATGATTTCCCAATAGATACAGACGGATTAATAGGTTGAGATATGATTAATAAATATAAGGGACAAGTTAATGCCGCTCGTAAATGCCTAGAATTAAATAACAATATATTACCATTTATTGAAGAAGAATCCTTTATTATAACTCCTCGCACAAGACAAATTAATTATGCACGTGTCAAAGATATCAGTGAAGATATTGAATCCGTACTGCTCCGAGATATAAGATCGGGCATCTAAGTTGGCGATTTTGTAGCCAAATATAATGAAAGCAAAGCGTATACCATGTGAATTAATACTAATGACAGTGTGGTAATAGAAAAACTGCCAGAAGTTAAGTCAGATGCATGCAAGGTCATAAATATTATAAGTAGAGAAGAAAAAATGATTAAAATAAATAATAATGAAGCAATTAAAAAATAAAATGTGCACAAAAATCAAATATATCAAGCGAGGAAAAAGAGAATAAAGCAGCAAAGATATTTAACCAAACTGAATGTAAAATATGAAGGCATTTAAATATAGAAGAAATAGAAAATATTAACGAACTAATAAAAGAAAGACCATTTATAATTGAGTCACCTGGAGAAAAACTAAGAAAAACACTGTGAGCACCCAAGTAAGTACGGCCCTGAAACCGTACTATACTCGAAAATGCGCGCGCGCAAACACCCAAAAAGACTAAAGTGGTTGCACATGCAAGCCCGCATGTACATACACATGCTCTTGCATGTGTAAGTACCGCTGAAAGTACACGGTGGCCCTCCCTCTCTTTTGCTAAGCTAGAAGAATGGGAGAGAGACCAGAGAGAGCTGAGGCAAGCAATACGAGAAGTTCGTGACTCTCGTCACTCTTGGATCAGCTCTTCTCTGCGCGGTAGCATATCTTGCTTAGAACAACGGTAGGCGTTTGGCCATTACATTGTTCTAAGCAAGATAAATTTTATACACTTGTTTACTACCCGAATTTGTAATAGCTTTTAGTATATTTTTCAATAAAGAGCTTATCCAAGCAACATTCCTCTTCTATTAACCCAGTGTTAAGCCCCGAATGTTGAGGCGTTCGGTTTTCAACAACAACGGGCTTTTTACTTAATCAACTTAAAAATGACTAACACTTTTCACTAAAAAAGTCTGCTATAGCTAGACAAGGCGTCCTAGCTTTAAACGACTTTTAACAAAGTAATAAAACAACAAGAAAAGTCTGCACAAGCTAGGCATGGCGCGCTAGCTTGTGACGATTCTATAATCAATAGATATCGTTAATGAAATTATAAAAATATTATTGAAATAAATAATTAAAACAGAGTTTAATAGGAGGGAACGTTACATTGGCGCCCAACGTATAAAAACCCGTAATAAAAGCATAATTTTTTTTTGTGTTAAAATAACATTAAAATTAAATTTGATTTAAAGAAAATGTTATATGAAAGAATAATTTAAATCATTTGAATATACTGTTCGTAGAGATAAATTATAATCCTGAATCATTAAAAAAAAATATAAAACTTAATGAAAAAGTTTGAAAATATAAGATTTAAAACAAAAAATAAAAATGAAAAATAAATTTATAAAAAATAATAAAATAAAAATAATAAAAACTTAAAAAAAAATATATAAAATAACAAAAATTGAAGAAATTCAAAAATAAAAATAATAAAACGATAAAAATAAAAAAAAGGCATGAAAATACGATGAAAATGGTATATTAAAATACTAAATGAATAAATATATATTATAAAAGAATTTCTTTTGTCTGAAAAAAAGCAAATAAAATAGACCAAAATTTGATTAAATATTAAATTCTCGCACAAACTATTCGTGAATGATAAAGGATATAGACTTGAAGGTCGCGCAGGAAAACAAGAAGATTAGTGTTACAATGTACACATTTGAATTTTGATAAGAATCTTTTATTATAACTGAGCAAATCTCAAGTCCAAATGCGAATATTCAAGAAAGAAAATAATATATAGTGGCTAAAGTCAAAAGGTCGATAGCTAAATAATAGACAAAAAGAAATTTTTAAAGCATAGATTTTCAATGCGATTGAAATTCAAATTTCATAATAAATTAGTATATACTAAAATAAAATAAAATTTAAAAAATTAATATTAAATAATAAAATGAGAAAAGAATAATTTTCAAAATAAGAAAATGTAAACAAAATTAAAGTTTAAATATTTCTTTAATAGTTCATAAATTCATAGTTGAAATTTTTTTTTAATATACAAATTATTGTCACTAATTAAGTGAAAAAGGATATTAAACTGAGTTAAACTTTAACTTCGTAAATGAATTTAGATTGTAATTGCGAATAATTAAATTCAAAATGGCGAATAAAAGAAGATCCATTATCTTAATGCAAGAATTAGAAAACTTAGATCAATCTACGGAAGAAGACGTTATTTAATTTCACAAAACTATATTAGTGTTTACTCATTTCTATTGTTCTTAAATCTATTTTCCTTCTTTTTCCCTATGTTTTTATGGTATAATAATAATAATGTTTGATTATGTAAATTGAATCAATAATATTTGTTTATTAATTGTATATATACTCAATCGTAGTTTTTCTTATAGAACATCACATTCTATAAGAATAACAAACAAAAATTTTATTTTTATTATTATTATTCCATTTCTATCTTATTTTTATTTTAAAGCTACAGCAGTTAATAATATAAGGAGATGCACCCCCTTCCATGCTGCAATAATAAAAAGAATTTTGAATTTTTCTTCCAATACATTATTACTCTTTAAATTTTATTTTACAGTTTATACAATGGTATATCACTCTCTAGGCAAAATTATTACTCCCAATGAAACTTTTATTTTAATGTTATGATAAAATCACTCTTTTTAATGAACAGTTTGGAAGCTAGTTTCATATTTTACATAAATTTTTAATTTTATTTTTAACTGTGCAATTAAGAAGGGGCCGAACTATCTGTCTTTGTCTAATAGCGTTTTTCATCATTTATGTAAAGACTATCCGGTATAACAAGAAAAAAATAGCAGCCCCCGCTAGATATTAGTATGATTAGTAAATTTTGTAATAACAACCAAATTTTTTCACTGCGTAGTTTTTGAATAATTAGAGACCTACCAAAAAAAGATAGGTTATATTCTAGATTGCTAGTAGGTCTCTAATTAGTCAAAAACTATGCGGTAAAAAATTTGGTTGTTATTACAAAATTTACTAATCATACTAATATCTAGCGGGGGCTGCTATTTTTTTCTTGTTATACCGGATAGTGTTTACATAAATGATGAAAAACGCTATTAGACAAAGACAGATAGTTCGGCCCCGTGAACATATCGAATTTTTTTTTATTCATCATTATTCTTAGTCCCAAAACCTTCTTGCATTTTTGTTTCCCTTTACATACATTTTTGAAGGGTGCATTGTCTTTTTTGATTTATATCATTTTTATGCTGTAACAACAATATTTAATTATATATATTCTTACAATTAAATAAGTAAATATTATTTTAAATCTATAAAAAAAATTTGTTATCGTAGTTGATTAAGCAGCGAGCTATATCTTTGTTTCTCTTGACCAGCTTGTTGTTAATCTTACAAGTCCTCTTTAGTTCATTTTAATCTTTTAATTGTTTCTGGTTCTTCCCCTTCCTTTTTTTTCCTCTTTTATTCTTATTATGGTTTCTTCCCTGGGAACATTTTATTTATTGACCCTTTCCTTTCCTGTATGGTGTAAAGTAAGAATATTAGAAAAAAAATTATATTTTTTTGTATTATTATCTATATACGTATATATATTTTGGTTAAATAATAATAATAATTGATGTTAAAAGGAGGTCACGCATCTCCGTCCTTTTCTAATCGAAGAATTAAGTTTTTGCAAAAACTAATAACTTTATCGAAAAATGAAGAGAAAGCCCCATTGCGTATTAAAAAAAGCTATCTTTTCTTTAATGAGAAAGAATTAATTTTATTGCTTCGTTCTCAAGAAAACTTTGAAAAACCAAATTGTCTAACCTAACCTCTATTTTTTAAGTTTTTCAAGGTTTTCTTGAAAACGAAGCGATAAAATCAATTCTTTCTTATTAAAGAAAATATAGCTTTTTTTAATACGCGATGGGGCTTTCTCTTTATTTTTCGCTAAAATTATTAGTTTTTGCAAAAAAATCATTTCATTGATTAGAAAAGGACAGAAAATTCAACCTGCTCTTAAAGTTCAATATGGAAATGTTCCCTTTGATTCTAATATTTTTTTATAAAGATCGTTATTAGCATAAATTTTTGTATAGAGAGTCTTTCTTTCAATCTTAAGGCAATGAGGATTTATATGTGTCGGTTTTTGTTTTTATCTTTGCAAGACTTGACTATTTTCGGTTATAGTTTGTTAATATAATCTTTCGTTTATATGTCCCTGACTTCATCTAATCATCACTACTGTATCTATTCATTATTTTGACTCCTATCTTCCTACCTTATAGTATTTAAGTCGCGTATTGTTCTCAGCTTGTTTTTTTGTTTTACAGTTTACTTTTGGCTGCTTATTTTGTTTATTATTAACCTATCCTTGTAGCGTTATTTATTTCTATCTCCTTTTTATTAAATATATAACTATTTTAAGATCTAGATATTATATGTATGTCTACCTATGAGACTGTCACACTTAAACTTTAGAGATTTCCGTCTACCTTACTGTAGTTTAATTTATTTTCCCATTAATTTTCTTATGTTTAAACATATTATTTTAATCCAAATTTTCTTTTTTTTTTCTTTGGTTCCAAATAGGATTTTCTTACCCGGTTAGCATGAATTACTTAGTTAGTTTAATGATTATTTATTCTTATTTTAGTATTACATTTCTTATTAAAAACATCTGTGACCAGATATGGTCCTTCATATTGGTCAGCTTGTTTATACTGTTTGCCTCCTTTCAATAGCCAAACGCTATCATCTATAGGAGTATATCTATAATTGTTATAGGTTGTGTAGTTTTTGTAAAGCTCTTTTTCATTTTCGATCAAGTACTGCCGTCGCTATTGTGAATTTAATTTTTCTAGCCTTAAGGCTTGCAAGTCTTGCGTCGTGTTTATGTCAAATTTTTCTTCTTGAATTTTGTCACAGTATAATATGTCAAAAGACTCATTAGTAAATCTTAAATACTCTTTTTTCAAATCGTCAAAATCATACTTATAACATTTATTTTTGTCATTTTCATTTTCCTCTCGAGCATTTTTGTTATTATAGTCAGGTTCGCATTCTTTACGTAAAAATTCTTTAATCTCTCTATTTAACGATTTCAAATTTGCTCCTTCTTGCTTGTTCTTTTGAAGTATCGCATATTTATTTCTCATCTCCGACTTCTCGTGTATAATATTCTCTTTCTCTGTATGTAACTCTGTTTCTTCTTTCTTCTCATGTGAATTTTTTCTTTTTGCATCTAATTCGTTATTTTTTTTTTGTAGAATATTTTTCTCCTTGTAAACAAAATTTTTCCCATCATTATATAATTTTTCTTTTAATTCCTTCTCCTGGCTGCAATTTTGATTAATTTTTGAAACATTTTCGTACTTTTTAAATATTTTCTTATCTTTCTGTTTCATATTTTCTGTTCTTATCCGAGAAAATGCATTATTCGGGTCTTCGTCTCACGTTTCCTCCTTTTTTTATAAATAATATTCTTTCTTTCAAATTCTCTTTGCATGTATTTCTTTTCTAAGGCTACTTGATCTTGCACGTTATCTCCTTCGTCTCTCTGAGGCATTATAACTTCCATCTTTTCGTTCAATGACGCGTTTTCTTCATAACCTCCTTGTTGCTCTGTATCAATATCAAGCTCTTTTAATGGCATATTTTTCTTTTTAATATAAATGTTTCTTCTACGTTTATCGTTATACGTTTCAACTATTTTCATTGCTTCATTAACATTATTTTCACACTCCTCTCTTGAGGTACTTTCATAAGTAATATTTTCTTCGTCATAATACTCCTTTTTATCCCCAACTTTGGGATTTCTCCAATAGAAAGCATCATTCTTTCTATTATTTTTAACATCATTAAATACTTCTTTTTTATTCAATACATAATAATTATTTTTATCATGGTGAGGGATTCCTCTTTTCTCTTCACCTTCAACAATATATATTTCTTCAAAATCACGACTCCCCTTCTTTGGGTTTACAACATTATTTTTACTTACAAAAATTTCTCCTTGTTTCTATAAATCTTTATTTTCTCCTTCGCACATATCTTTATTTTCATGATCATTGAAACATTCATTTTTCATTTCAATAATTTACATAGTCCACGTCATTATATAGTTCATCTTGATTTTCAGAGATAACTTTATTAATATTTTTCTCAGCTTCTTCTTTAATAACTAATTCATTTGTTTTAAGTTTTTCCTCTTCTTTAAACAACTTATTTTCTTTTTTCAACGTACTTTTATTAACATGATCCTTGCAGCCTTCAATATTATTTTCATTAACAACATTTATTTTATTTTTCTCTGTATTCCTCTCATTAAATACTTCATTTATTTCCATATAATTCACATAATTCTTATTCTCCAATAATTTATTTGCATTATTAACAATAACTTTACAGACATGCCCTTCCTTGACCTTGTCCTTTCTATACATCATATTTCCTTTATTTTGTTCAATAATTTTATCATCTTTATTAAATACTTCATTTATTTTTACATAGTTTTCATTTTTGTGTTTCTTTAATAGCTCATTCTCATTTTTCAATAGAACCTCATCGGCAGGCCTCTCATTGGCTCTGCCTTTCTTTATATCAACAATATCTTTTTCTATATTTTCATTATTTTCGTACAATTTATCCTTTATTTTCCTATAATTCACATGATTACCTTTTTTCAACACTTCTTTTTCATTATTTGAAATAACATCATTGGCATGCCCATCATTGGCTTTGCCCTTTTTTATATCAACAATATTTTCCTTATTTTCATAAAATATATCATTTACTTTCATATGATTCACATATTTACCTCTCTTCAATAGTTTATTTTCATCCTTTAAAATAACATCATTGGCATGCCCATCCTTGGCTTTGCCTTTCTTTATATCAACAATATTTTCCTTATTTTCATAAAATATATAATTTATCTTCATATGATTCACATATTTATCTCTTTTCAATAATTCATTTCTATCCTTTAAAATAAGATCATTGGCATGCCCATTATTGGCTTTGCCATTTACACAATAATTAGTTTCTTTTTCTTCATGATAACATAATTCTTGAATATTTACAACATTTCTCTGTTTATTTTTATTTTCTTCTAATGTATTATCTCGTTTTGTTTTAGTAACCTTCCTCATTAATCTCTTGTTTATTTCTTTATTTGTCTTCGGTTTCTTTATCATGATTATCTCGTCATTAAACGTCACTGCTCTTCTCTTTTCTCCTTTTCTGGGTTCGTTTCTGATACTTGACTTCGCTGGTATCTTATCGTTTTTCTCACTTACTTCTTTTTGACCTTTATTTATTTTTTCTTTCATCGCTTCTATGAATGAATTTATTTTATTTAACTCTTCATTTAATATTATGTTACTCTCGTTGTTTTGACTTAAACTTAGTTGGCTTAATTTTCTACTTATCTTTTCAATGTCATTGATGATATAAATTGGGTCTCACGATTCTTCGATCCTTCAATCGGATGCTTCTTGCTGCAAATGTCTTATTCTTGGTCCTCCTTGCTCGACCTTATCGAAATCTTCGTCGTGTAATTGCTTATATATTTTTTTAAATTCTTTTTGCATACTATCGACGTTTTCTGAAACGCTTTCTTGTTTCTTCAAATTAAATTCGTTATAACCGGAATTCATATTTTTACCCGTACTTTCTATATCTCCAATAGTTAATAAGAATCTGTCATATTTTTCTTCTTTCTCTGTTGTAAAATCTACTGCTTGGTTTTCCTTGCGCTCGTCAGTTTTTTTGTTTATGGCTCTTATTCCTTGCAAACGTAATATATTCCTCTGTCTTTGAATGATTTTCTTTATCCTCATTATTTATTATTTCTGTCTCATCTGCAAAACTCTCCTGTACTCCTGCAAAAGGTATCACATTACTTTCATATTCTAAGTTATTTGTAAAATAATTAATTTTTGTTTTTGTTCGCCTACAAAAATCCGTGCCCAAAATTCCTGCTTCCTTTATGGGAAACTCGTCGTCTACTAAATAAAATTCAATTTCTCTATTTTCTAAATTTACTATGATTTTCCCTACTGTTTGATTTTCGTGGTTATTTTCTCTAGTTTCCCTATATACAGTCCCTGGTGAAAAAAATCAGGTGACAAGTCACCTGATTTATCAGGTGATTTATCATGCCAAAATATCATGTATAGATTTTGTTGGTTTTTACACGTTTTAAACCATGCTTAGTCAATTTAGAACAATTTTTGAAAAATTTTTCAAATTTTTGAACTTAGAAATTTTTTTGTGATTTAGTCAAAATTTTTTCTAAGACCAAATTATCTAAAAAATTTTCTAAGTTCAAAATTTTCCAAAATTTTCAAAAATTGTTCTAAATTGACTAAGCATGGTTTAAAATGTGTAAAGACCAACAAAATCGTTACATGATGTTTTGGCATGATAAATCACCTGATAAATCAGGTGATTCATCACCTGATTTTTTTTAATAGGGGTGTTCATTCCTAAATGTCGGCCAGGGGCGTTGGTTAAGTTTTCTCTACCTCTTGGTAGAAATTCTGTCCTTCGAATCACCTCAGCGTTCCAGCCTCCAAAAGCAACATTTTGTCCTTTCTGCCATTGGTTCGGCTGAAAATTATTATTAGGTTGCAAAAATGAGTTTACACTTCCCATCTGGCGGGCCAATAATAAGCAATTCATTGCTGAGTGTTCCCTTTTATTGCAAAAGGAACAAATTATTACATTGGTCCCTGTTTCGACAATATTTACGCGTCGTGCGTCCTTAAAAAAAATTCCTCTTTTATTTTCCTCTCTTCGCGCCTCTCCTTCCTCTTGCATACTATTTGCAAATTCCCGCTTGATCTCTATGGCATTCTCCCTAGCTTCTTCTAAACTTGCAGGAGTACCTATGCGAGCCCGTATTTCCCAGCGCAATCCTCTTAGGAAATGCTTTACGCTATCTTTTTCTAATTCTTGTTTAAAATCGTTTATATCATTTATTCGCTTTTCTTTTTTTGCAGTGAATAGTATTTCTTTTTCAATTTCGCGTAACCGGTTTAAAAAGACAATCATGTTTTCACCTGTCTTTTGCTTGATTTTTGCTAAATCTCCTGTCCACTTGTGATAAGTTTTTCCTGATCCAAAAATATTTTCTAAATATTCCACAACTTCCTTTACATTTCTGAAACTGCGTCCCCTTACGCAATTTGAAGCATACTCATACAGTTTAATTCTTATCAATTTAGCTGATTCTCCTTTTACATGGCTGGGTAAAATCGCTTGTGCTTCCATGCACCCGTCTGAAAATTCAGAAATAAGAATGTTTTTGCCATTGAAACACGGAATGACATCAAGGGCATCCTTTAAGGATAACCCACGAATTTGCAATTGTGCCATTTTTATTGAGTTATCTGGCAAATTCTGCAAAATATTATTCTCTGTATTTTTATTTTCGTAATTATAAGAAAAATCTTTATAATTAGAAATTTGATTCCTTTCTTTATTTGCGGAGGCAAGAGATTTTGTTGTGTTCTCTAAATTTGTAAGTTCCTTTTTTCCGTCTGCTTTCACTATGGTAGGCGCAACTACCGAGCTGCAAGAAATATTCTCTTCTTTCTTTAACTCGTTATTATTTTCCACAAAAGAATCTTGTTCGTTTTTAACGAACTTCTGTATTTTCTCCTTTACTAAATTTAAAATTTTGAAAAATCCAAATCCTTTATTTATGCTTTCATTTAATTCTTCGATATGTTCGGGGCTTTTAAAATAATTATTAATTACTTCGTCTTCAAAACTTACGTTCAACTGTTCTTTAATGTGTTCCACCGCGACTTCTGGGGGTGAATCTAATAAATCTCCCTTTTCAAATATTGTCGGTAATCGAAACTAGGTTTGGTGCTTAAGGGTGTCCTACAGCCTATTGCTAAAGGCGAAGTGTTAAATGTTTTATTTTAAAGTTTGAATTGCGCGAGTCTAAGACTTACTTTTTTAGAATTAAGAGAAACCTTTTTTTTAGTTCTATTTTTACTACCTGACTCCCTTTCGTCCTCACTACTATCTGATTCACTTACTTTATTCCTATGTTCCTTAAATCCTAAACCTAACGCTTTATATGCGTTCTGCCTTGATTTAAACCCCTCTAATTCCCCTACCTCTAAATTATTTCTCTGTAAGAAAATAGTCAAGTTTTTTTTTATCGTAAGGTATTCTTCAATCTTTTTATCTACTTCGCGCGGGTGCTTTGACGCTTTCACTGCTTCAGTAATTTCTGTGTTTTTACTTTTTAATTGTTTAATTAAAGTTTTTGCAAATATACCTTCCTCATACATGTCACCAGAAACACCGCTCCTATCACTCATTTTGTATTGTTTGGAATTCTTTGCAATCAACAAAGTAATTTATCAACGATTCCGAAAATTTACTTAGTTTTGTTCGCATCCATAGTTGATATTTAATAAAAATTCTTGAAACTATTTCTGCCATCAATATAAGATTGTCATGCAGGCATATATAGAGGTACCATGGGAATAATTCTACTATTTTTTCACTATTCACAAATTTACCTCCTTCCAGCCTTAAATGTTTTACATATCTAATTTTTTTCGCAATTTCAAAACGACAATTCATTCTTAGGGCAGTTTCATAGGGACGATGTATTCAATAAAAAAAAATTCTTGGGTATTTAAAATACTTACAAAGAGTTCTCTTATGTGTTTTATTTTCAACAAAGATTCGTAATGCTGAAGCTTATCAAAGACTCGATTAAAGTCTTCGATGAATCAAATTAGTAAAAGAAAATATTATTTTTCTTGTTTACAACACCTTAAACATAAGAAAAATGATAAAAATTTTAAAAAATTTTCAAAATATTCTTTTTGTCTTATCATTTTATATTTAATAAAAATTCTTTTTCTCTTTTTTTTTTGTTTTACTTAAGCTGTTTCTGAAAATTTTGCAGTGTACGATCTAACCATACGGTATTTTTAAAATAAGAATTTCACTCATTTTCTTTTTATAGTTTAAGATTATTCTTTTAATATTTCATACAATGATATATGTTTAAAAAAAAATTTTCTCAAATATTAAAATTATTAATCCATTAACTTTTAAATGTCCGTCAAATCACCATCGTTCCTTTTATTAATTTCCAGCATAAATTTTTCATAAAAATTCTCTGTTACAGTATAATATTTCCATAGTTATTTCTATATAATTCACACAATAAACTGCTTTAAAAACAACTCTGCAAATATTTTATAAACACAATGTCATAATTTTACCAAGTTATAATTTATTATTTACTTTAAATTATTTAAATTACTGCAGAACCATCTTAATATGATATTGAAATTGATTTAATTTATTTATTCAACAAAAATTAGTACTTCACACGCTATTAAAAATTTTGTTTTCTTTAATAACATTTTTAATTGAATCTTTACTTTATCTCTCTCTTTTCTTTCTTTACCAAGTGCCGAGTCACCAATATTTAAATATGACACTAGAATTTATTTAACGTATTTCTCAAAAATAAAATCTTCATCTTTAGCATTGTTACAAAAATTTTACTTATTAGCCCAAAAAAAAGTTCATTTAAGGGGATGTGAAATACCGACATTACAGTTTTCCAAGTTATTGGTTCTTAATCAAAGATTTTTAAAAATATGTTTATATTACGGTCTTCCATTTCTACTAATAAAGAGCCTAATATAGAGATATTTCTGAAAATTTTTGAATAAAGATAAAATATTTGGAAAACTGTGATGTCGGTAACTATGTAGAAATCATATACCCTATTACATCCCCTTAACTTATGCCCATATACTCGTTTTTACAATTTTCTTTTTCTTTTTAAAAAAATATTTTTTTCTTTACATCTTATTTAAATACATTTTATTTTTATTTACACGAAAGGAAAGGCAAAGAAATTTTCAATTTATTCTTCATTCCTGCTCTCTTTTTTTTGTTTCATGGGCTAATACACCAGTTTTTAATTTATTGTTCATCCTTGCATTCTCTTTTCTTTTATTTTCCCGGCCGATGCACCAGTTTTTAACTTATAATAACTAAACATATGTTACGTTCAGTATATAAGTCAAACAATTTTTGTAATGGATGACTGTATTTCAGCCACCCTGTTGAAAATAATTAGGTAACTTTATCATGTAACAAAATCACATACCTTGTCATGTGACAAAGCGTCCCAATATCTCACATGATTATATTATATGATTTTGTTATGTGACAAAGTTATGAAATAAAAACACATAAGATCTTATGTGATTTTATTCGAGAATGAAGTAACTAGCTAAATATATAGTATTTTCATAGAAAGCAAAAATAATAGAAACGAATAATAGTTACAAATACTGGTTAAAAATATTGATATATTTAAATGTATTGTAGCTATATTCATGTATACTTTACTTATATGATTGTACATTTACAAAAGAATTCAATTACAAAAGTTCAAATTAAAAATTTAAGAATTATAAAAATTTATATAAGTATATAAAAGTTCTGAAATAAAATATATTTCTTAATTTTGTTTTTTTTTTCTTTAATATCTACAATATAAAATATTTAAGGTTCTAATATGAAATTAATCGAAAAAATAATCATCAGGTATATGTTTGCAAAGAAGGTAAAATAATTTAATTTGTAGACCTCATTGTAAAGTATATAATAACGTATCATTGTATGTCTTATAATATATATAATCTTTACATTGAGGTGGATCATCCATCTAAGACCGTATCATGTTTTGGGTGCCTTGGTGGTATTTGTATTATTGCAAATTTTTATAAATTAATACACTCTATATGTCTCAATTATAACTATTAATATTTTGAAAACTAGAATCATTGCATAAGTAAAGGCGTGGAAAATTTTTTTTTTTCTTGAAAAGCCCCTTGTGATTATTAACTTATATACGGCACTATACAGCGGACTACGTAATATATATACATGCACTTTAAGCGTCTTAGGATTATCACGCATGCGCAGTATATACCAGCTGATTTACTCGATTCTACGTTATTCTAATATTTTAAACTTTTACACTTAAGAGCAGGCCGGATTCGCTGTCCTTGTCTAATTGGCATTTTTGTTATTTACTCAAGTATTAATCGGTGTATCTGCAAATTGAAGGTTAAGCGCAATAGATATTATTATTACAAATATTTATGCACAAGAAAAAAAAAATCTATCGCTTTGTTTTTGAGAAAAGTAAGGAACGCGAAAATATTATAAACATAATCTTTTACTTCGGCGTTCCTTACTTTTCTCAAAAAGAAATCAGTAGATTTTTTTTTCTTGTGCATAGATATTCATAATAATAATATCTATTGCGATCAACTTTTATTTTGAAGATACACCGCTTAATACTTGAGTAAATAACAAACAACTCAATTGTTACTCGGTCGGTATCAGGTTCTACTCCGGCCTGCTGTTAATTTCTCTTTATTTACATTGTTTACTCTGTTTATCCTCGATCATATTATAATCGTTATTAAATCGTCTGTCTTACATACTTTTTTTATAAAAAAAACTTAAAAGTAACAAAAAAGTGATAATCAACTTTATGCATAAATCATAATTTTTTCCATTTACGCGTGTGTATAATATCTTTTTTCAGACATTGATTACTTGAGATTTTGACAGTTTACCTTATGTTTTTATTATACCAATGAAAAGATGGATATTTCAAGATTATTATAGTAAAGTTTCGTAAAAAACTTTTAGGCTTACAAAATATCATTGGGAATGGATAATCCACCTTAATTATTAACTATAATATAAACAAAATGCATTAATTTTTAACTGAATAAAAAATATAGAAATGTTAAAAATAGTTGAACATTCATCAACAATGTTACTATTTAAAAATAGCGTTACACTAATTTCAATGAAGATAATGAGGAAATACCGCTGTCAAGTTTAGTTGATCATACAGGTAAAATATAAATAAATCGAGCTGGAATACGTATTAATATGCCTATTTACTATATTTTTTTACCACATTTTCACTTATTATTCGTAATTCCATTTTGAGTATTTTATAAAAGGTCCATAAAAATTTCACTAGTTACCTGATTCTGATTTGTGATTTTATTACATAACTTTGTCACTTAATAGATTCATGTTACAAAATTACGTAGCAAAATCACATAAAATCTTTATAAAATTAAGTTGCATATACATCTACGAAACAAGTATATATAAATATATAATTATAATCGTTTCTACTTTAAAATATATCAAATATAAAAAAAAAAATTGATAAATAGTCTACATAACATGGAAGCTATATTATTATCTGCATTCCTTACGTAAATGCACTTAATGATATAAGTAACGTATACATAAATATAGCTGGATATATTTTTAGGTATTATTCGTAACTCTATTTTTAATATTTTATAGGTCCATACAAATATAATTAGTTACCTGATTTTTTTATGTGATTTTATTACATAACTTTGTCACATAATAGAATCATATAACAAAATCACATAACAAAATCACATTAAATTCTTATGAAATAAAGTTGCATGTACACTTGGCGGAAAGGATATTTTTCCGAATGTGTACCTCAAATGGCAACATCGCATATTTTACCACAGGCATAAGACAATTTCAAATTATAGAGCAAATTTCGCATCATCGTTACTTATTACTTAATGACATAATTTTAGTAAACAAACAATATTACTTTCTTTTTTCATAATCTGAATTATAATTTTATTAAATAAAATTTTTATTTCTTTCTTCAATAATCATATAGAATCTAATATTGTGAATTCAAATTATATAAGCAATAAAATTTAAGTTGTTATCATTTGAATTTTGCATGAATAACCTATAAGAAAAAACAAAATAATCGTGATGCAGAACTCAATGCATAATTCGAAGTTTTCTTATGTCTGTGGTAAAATATGCAGCGCTGCCATTTGAGGTACGCATTCGGAAAAATATCCTTTCCGCCAAGTGTACATCTGGGAAACAAGTGAATAAGTATAGAATTGTAACTGTTTCTACTATGAAACATAAATAATATTTAAAAAAACTAGATAAACAGCCCACATGACATGGAAGCTATTATTATCTGCATTTCTTTCGTAAATGTACAATCATATAAGTAAAGTATACATGAATATAGCTACAATACATTTAAATATATCAATATTTTTAACCAGTATTTGTAACTATTATTTGTTTCTATTATTTTTGCTTTCTATGAAAATACTATATATTTAGCTAGTTACTTCATTCTCGAATAAAATCACATAAGATCTTATGTGTTTTTATTTCATAACTTTGTCACATAACAAAATCATATAACATAATCATGTGATATATTGGGACGCTTTGTCACATGACAAGGTATGTGATTTTGTTACATGATAAAGTTACCTAATTATTTTCAACAGGGCATCTATCGACTTCCGTTTGACTAACGCGCGAGCGCTACGTCTCCGGGGTTGGAAGTCTTAAAAAAAAGATGCAGCAAGGATAGGTAGAACAATAAAAAAAAAACCCCATGTCGTTGCCAAAATTTCATGAATTTATTTATTTTTCCCTCTTCAATTCACACAAGAAGCCTTGCTTCGTACATAGTTAATTTTTCATTGTTTTTTTTATTATACTTGTTTCATTTCATGGCAAACCGAGTTACCCCATACCAAGTTTTCTTTTTATTTTCTTTGCATTTCCTTTCTGAATTTCTTTCTTTCTAATTTAAATTTAAATTTTCAACAATTTGCAACGCTCAGCATTTACTCCGCGAATTTACAATAGAAGCAACGCGTTTCCGTGACATGTTTTTTTTCCCTTGAAATTTACAATAAAAAAAACAATTTTCCATCATACTTTGTTTTAAAATATATTTTATATTAAATAAATATGTATACGCACAAGAAATTCTCAACTCATGGAGTAGAATGATGGTAGTTCTGTCTCATTCAAATAGCATTATCTCTGGTTCTACTTGTCACACAAAAAGAATCAAAAAAAGTATGTTAAGGTGAATAAAATTTTATTCTATTTTTACCCTCTTTTGAAATTTGTAAAAATTTCAAATTAAAAAAAATTTGTTTAATTGTATATTTTTCAATAATTACTAAAAAAATTCAAACAGAAATGAAGAAAATTTAAAAAAATTAAAAATTCAACTTTGATGATTTTTTTGTTTTGATGCTTTTTAATAAAGTTATAAATAATTGAAACATTAAAAGTGAAATTTTTATCAACAATTACGTTTCACATATTATTATATATATATATTATCATTTTCCTAGAAATAAATTTTAGTTTTTTGAAGAAATTTGAAAAAAAATATTTAAATTATTTGAATAATTTTGATTAAAATTTGATTGTTTACATGCTTAACAATAGACGATCACTTGTAACTTATTGAAAAGTCTCATAACAGAAAAAACATCTGATATGAATATTAAACTTTTGAAAATCCATTCAGTTTCCGTTTAAATTTTTTTCTAATTATTAATTTAAAAATGAATTTTAGTAAATTTTATGAAACTTGTGTTTAACAGTCTAATGGACTATACACTAAAATACGCCACCAAGCGCAAGCGCGTCTGTAAAAGATATCTTTATACCGTAATTTCTGATCACCTAAGAGGTATTTCTGATCACATATTTATATGTAAAAAAGTAAAAGTATATTTTTTTTCACACAAACAAAGCATTCCTTACGCTCAATCTATTTTTCCTCATAAATTAAAAAAAGGTTTTTCCTACAAAAATCTTAAAGATTATGATTTATAATAAATAATGATCAGAAATTACGTCCTGATCAGGAACTACGTTCTTTACGGTACGTGTTTACGGTACATGTTTCAAGCATACACGTGCACAGGCATTACAAACAAACCTTCAAAACAGAACGAAATCATAAGCCATTCTTGTGTGTGTGTGTGTGTGTGCATGCACATATAACGACGCCACGCTGTGGAGCCTTCTCTCTCCCTTGTATATATTGCTTGGTATAGTGTCCCCTCTCTGATTCTCAACTTAGTTGTGTATACTCTTCCTCTCTCTCTTTCTCTTTAACCCAAGCTTATACGCGCACACAACGACACTGCGCTGTTCAGCCTTTTCTCTTCTCATACATTGCTTGGTATAGTGTCCCCTCTCTTATTCTCAACTTACTTGCGTATACACGCACAGATAGAGTCACACGTACGCAACACATATGAAAATGTAACGTGACGGCAAACCATAAGTTTAGGCCCAGCATTTTTCGAGGCGCGCCAAAAGAAGTATTAAGAGGAGGTCACGTATCTCTGTCCTTTTCTAATCAAAGAAATGATTTTTTACAAAAACTGATAATTTTATCAAAAAATGAAGAGAAAGCCGCATCTTGAATCAAAAAAAGCAATATTTTCTTTGATAAGAAAAAATTAATTTTATCGCTTCGTTTTCAAGAAAACCTTGAAAAACCAAATTGTCCACCCTAACCTCTATGATTTGAGTTTTTCAAGGTTCTCTTGAAAACGAAGCAATTAAATTAATTCTTTCTTATCAAAGAAAATATTGCTTTTTTTATTACGAGATGCGGCTTTCTCTTCATTTTTTGATAAAGTTATTAGTTTCTGTAAAAAACTCAATTCTTTGATTAGAAAAGGACAGAGATACGTGACCTCCTCTTAACTTCAAAACAAATTGAAAGACTCTCTACCTTGTTCTTTTTTTCTTGTTCTGGTGTGTAGATCTCCGCTTCCCCACACTTCTACTTTGTTCTCTGGTTGATATTTTTAACGGTTGACTAGTTTAGTTGACTATTGACTGGTATAGTTGACTGTTGACTGGTATAGTTGACTGTTGACTGATGTAGTTGACTGTTGACTTATAGTATAGGACGGTGGCTGGTTGCTGCAGGCTCCGGTGACGTGTCGGCTGCTTGGCTGATTTGACGTGGTCAGTAAGAAGTTGGTCGGGAAAAAGAGGGGGCTCCATTGCCCTCCGATCTGGAATAGAGCTGTTGCTCTGCTGGCTTCCGATCCGAAGAGATGCGTTGCTCTGCTGGTGGTTCGACCTGAAGAGAGAGGTTGCTCTGCTGGTGGTTCGATGAGAAGAGAGGGATTCGCCTACAAGCTCAAAGCTTTTTATACTCTAAGTCAAGCTTCTACAAGCTTCATTGTTGCTAGCAGTGGTATATGTTTCTGCCCATTCGTACGATTTTCTGCTATTCTGATTGGTTGCCAGTCGGCCCTCCCTGTATGGTTTTTCTTTGGAAACCATAATTTCAGTTGACTAGAAAGAGGTCAGCTTGAAGTTTATTGGCAGTTACTTTTTGCCGTTATCTTTGCAGCTTCCTGTTTTTGAGACTCCGTCAAAGCTTTTCTTTTAAATTTTGCACTAACTTCATATAATTGCTCCTCATAAATTGGTCTTAATGTCCCGCCACTCTGTATTTTTCTTCAGGGACAGCCTTATCTATTTTCATACTGCGCTTTATTCCCCTACCGCTTCGCTGAAATCTTTTTATACTCTCCTAAGTTAACTTCACGTTTTTCTGCGAAGCCGTTCATCGTTGTCAGGCTTATTGCTTTTTCTAAGCTTGCCGCCGGCCCGTATTTTTTTTTAGCATGCTATTCAGCTTATACTTCTCCTTCCTTTGCTGTTTCATTCGGCCGCCGAGCCTTGATCTTCATTGAGGTCAACTGAATTTGTCGCTATTTGTCCCTCGTATTTGTTTATTTATTATTATTTTATGGCGATTATTTTCGCTTTTATTTATTTTTTGTTTGAAAAATTCATTGATATTGAATTCGGTTTCAGTAGCGTATTTTTTCTTATACTGTTTTATTCGGTCGCCGCTTTAACCTGAATTGTTTTCATCGTGTTAGTTGTCTCCTGTTTGCGTTTATTTATTAATTTAACAATATTCTTTTTATTTTTTTCATTATTATTATTGTTCTGGTTTTTATATTTCTTTTTGAAAAATTCATTAATAATGAACTCTGTTACTTCAGCTTATGTTTTTTTTTTCTTTCTCTGTTTCATTCAGCCACTGCTTGATCTCAATTTCTTGCGTCGTGCTATTTGTTTCTTGCATTCTTTTATTTATTACTTTATCTATATTTAATATTTTAACATTTATTGCTTATGAACTCGATTCATTACATATGCTCAAGTAAAAACAATTGAATCACATGAGAGCGAAAATGACTCACATTCATGTGTTTTCACCTCAAATGAAAATAAAGAAAATTTATTTCATGAGGATAATAATTATGAACTTTCCAATAATGAGATTCATAAATGGTAAAAAATATCACCAAAACAAGAAATTGAACTAATAAATTTAATTTCTAAACATAAAATAGTATCTAGTAATATATCTGATTATTTATCATCATGTAAACATGGAATGAAAACTATTAATAAAACACCTCTTTATTCTTTAAAAGAAAGAATAAAGCAAAACTACAAGTATGGTGATAAAAACTTATTTGAAAATGCATTGAAATGTTATGTAACAAACAATTATAAAAAACCTAAGTTGTGCAAAAATGAAATAAAAAATACAAGGAATAAAGCTGTAATACCTTACACATTAATAAAAGATGCATTAAGTGAAATTAAAAAAAGTTATGGTCATAGTGGACCAAAAATAAATATAAAACAATTCTATTTAAAAGTTCGCTTTGTGAACAACAAATTGTAAAATTAAAGAACTATAAAGAGGGGCAGTAGCAAGAAAAGAAAAAAACAGAAGATAATGAAGAAGAAAAAAATGTGTTCAAGTTGGTTTAAATAAATGCGTTTATAAAAATAAAAATTAAATATATTAAAAAATTGTGAACAGAAAAAGAAGAGTTGGTGAAATGAAAATTAAATAATATAAAGAAATAATATTCTAATATTATTTTGAAATAAAATAAAAATACTAAAAACTAAAGAATGCGAAAAAGATAGAAAAGAAACACATAAAACAATAACTAAAAGGCAGAATGTGTATACTAGTATTTATGCATGCTTGCAGCAGTAAAGACGGAAGAAAAAGAAGAAGACGCGGACCAATAAATAAAATCAAAATTAATAATTAGGTAGTAAAAACTAATGAAAAGTGAATAAAAAGAAAAAGTATTTTTTAGTTTAAATTTAAAATGAAAAATAATGACAATTGATCTAAATTTGAAAAATAAAAGAAAAAAATTATTTTGTTTTGTTAATTCGTTGAAATAAAATGAATAAATATTGCGATAAAATATATTTTATTTATTGTAAAAATGAAAAAATCGTATTTTATTTTGGGGGCAGACCATAACACCACAACCAGGGTAGTGTTTAAGTGCGTAGTTGGTGTTTGTGCGCACATCTCCGAAATAATCGCGTAAATAAAAAATAAAATTGATTTTTCCATTACTCTTCTTAAATAAAATTCAAAATCAATATTTATTTTGGGGGGCAAAGTGAGCACCCAAGTAAGTACGGCCCTGAAACCGTACTATACTCGAAGATGCGCGCGCAAACACCCAAAAAGACTAAAGTGGTTGCACATGCATGCCCGCATGTACATACACATGCTCTTACATGTGTAAGTACCGCTGAAAGTACACGGCGGCTCTCCCTCTCTTCTACTAAGCTAGAAGAGTGGGAGAGAGACCAGAGAGAGCTGAGGCAAGCAATACGAGGAGTTCGTGACTCTCGTCACTCTTGGATCAGCTCTTCTCTGCGCGGTAGCATATCTTGCTTAGAACAACGGTAGGCGTTTGGCCATTAGATTGTTCTAAGCAAGATAAATTTTATACACGTGTTTAATACGCGAATTTGTAATAGCTTTTAGTATATTTTTCAATAAAGAGCTTATCCAAGCAACATTTTTCTCCTATTAACCCAGTGTTAAGCCCCGAATGTTGAGGCGTTCGGTTTTCAACAACAACGGGCTTTTCACTTAATCAACCCAAAAATGACTAACACTTTTCACTAAAAAAGTCTGCTATAGCTGGACAAGGCGTCCTAGCTACAAACGACTTTTAACAAAATAATAAAACAACAAGAAGAGTCTGCACAAGCTAGGCATGGCGCACTAGCTTGTAACGATTCTATAATCAATAGATGTCGTTAACTAAATTATAAAAATATTATTGAAATAAATAATTAAAACAGAGTTTAATAGGAGGGAACGTTACAACACATTCAGTAAAGCATAAAAATGAGTTGATTATAGAAATACTAGTAAAGACCACAAGATTTAAACACCAACTTATAGAAGAACATTTGGAATAGGGAGGCATTAAGCCATCGGAGAACCCGTATTCCTTATTTATGTTGATAGTGCTAGAACCACCTGAAGTTAATTTAACGCCATCAAATTATACATCAAAATGTTATTACGATCAAAAGCAAAACAGTTAACACCTTAGAGAAGAAGAAATGGTTCACTTAATGAAGAAACCCAAACATCAGAAAATAAATAAAGAATATGGATGATAACTATAAAATTCTATAAGTAATAAATAAATTAAGTAAAATAAAATTTTTCCACGGCCCTCAGACACCGACGATCGTAAAACATTTATTAAATATAATAATAATCAGAAAGACAATAAAAAAAATTTTCCACGGCCCTCAGACGCTGACGATAGTTTCAAATATAAATTAGTAACTACAAAGAAACTATAGATTTAATTATTAATACAATAGTATCTTATATGTCAACAAATTTTGTGAGCAAAAGATATTAAATAAAACAACAAACATACTTGTATACAATAATATACAAATAAATTAATAGACAAGTTACTTTGAATAAAAACCTTAAAATGTACTGTAAGAGAATTTAATTAACCTTTTAAGGACGGGGATTTTGACGTTGAAATTCGACTTTTTTTTTAAACAATATTTGTGCATAAAATGAAAAAATATATCACGTGGAGTGCCTGATAAAATTGGTGGTCGATATATCGACCAGTCCCGTCCTTAAAAGGTTAAATAAATAATAAGATAATGGGTATGAGGGCGCGGTGGCGGACGGATTATTATAAATTATAAACAAAATTATAATAAAAACCTTATTAATATTGGTTACGGGAATAATATTAATAATAACATTGACAAAAGTAATAATATTTATAGTGATGACAAAACTATACATGTAATACGGTTGAAAACAAAAGTATATATGTATATGCATGCGTCTATGAAATAAAAGTAAAAGAAAAGAAATACGGGCAGATAAAACAAGAGAAAGATGAAAAAAATGAATATATATATATAGATGAAAACAACACACAATGCAAGAAGAAGGAACAAACAATTATATAATTACAGAAAAAAGGAACTTAACTGAAAACTTGCATAAACGTAAGGAAGTCTTAAAATACGCGCATTATATTAACAAGAAAAATATTAAAACACAAAATTATCTAGAAATGTTGATTAAATGCATATAAATATAGATATGTACGAAATTGTCAAAAATATATCTACATATTATAACTAATATTCAACGGTAATAATTTGAATAAATTATCTAGAGTCTACAAAATAATTATATACGAAGCTTAATGAAAATATACAGTAATTAATAAAACAAATAACTAATAACAACAACAACAAAATAGAAATGTTTAAACTTACGAAATATAAATATAGAAAGAAAAAATATATAAAAATGAAAATAAGTATCAAGATAACTCATATATGGCACACATACATGACACACTAATACACGTGCCACGTTACTCATGCACACGTTAATACGCGCGTCACGCTTCTGTAGCACCAACACTTTGTTGTCGAAATCACACCTATATCGTCATATATGATCTACATTGAAAAGAACACAACCACTTCGTTGTCAAGCCATATAGCAGTACGCGCAAGCAACGAATCATCACACAAAGAGAAATAGAAATATCTCGCGAAATTATTATCATAAAAATTTATACTTGACTATAAATTGTTGATTAAAGACAGTCTTTCAGGTCCAATAACGAAAAATTAAATAATTAATATCAATCAATTATCTCAGCGAATATTAAAAAAGGTTAATATACAACCTTATGTAATTTTGCAACTAAACATCTACTATAAAACCACATAATAATTAATAAAATGGTTTTAGTTATAAAAATAAAAAAAAAATCAGATTGTTTACAAAACTTTCCCTCACTTAAGGGTATGGTTTCACGCTACTTTACCGATCGAAAATTATAATTTTATAAAATTACAATTTTTGAAAAAACTATACATCGGAATGAGTTTTCCTTTGATAGATCACTTCATTTAATTTCGATGAAGGGCGGAAACTCTAAAAATTAGCGGAAAAAAGCGTTAATCGAAGATAATTAGAAAAACAAATTTCTCAGTTCGAAAAAATCAAATTTTTCAAAAACGGTGTTTCGTAGGGAAATTTCCTATTCAGAATCATTTTATCTTTGAAAAATGAAGGGCGGAAACTTGGTTTGATAAATCATATCGCAAAAAAGCAAAATTACATTTTTCTAAAAAGATGCGATCAGCTGTAAGAATACAATGGCCGTGCAAGAAGCCATGTTTCATAGTTGGCATCAATGCTAATGTATAGTTTGGTACACGCCAACTTCAAATTCGAATTTTAAATGTAAATTGAATTTGTTTTATATGTACAATTTCTACAAATAAACACTTTTTCAACATAAAACTGTTTTATTTTATTTAAAACATAAATATGTAAAAAATTTAATATTATAAGAGAGACCAATATAGTTTACAGCATTTGCGAACTCATTATTTTTTTTTAATTTTCATTATAGCAAAATAAGTAATCTATTCGTTTCTTTGTTTGAAACAAAAATGTTTTTTGAATGACTTTATTGAATTAGCGAAACTTTGGCATATCCTAACCTTTTTAGAATGAAAATATGTTTTGAAAAGCGAATGATAAGGATTACTTAATTTTATTGCTAATATAATTTTATTATATAATATAATCTTATCAAATATTATTTTATATTATCGTTCTTTAAAAATAAACAGTTGTAAATAATTTTATTAAGATAAGCCCATATGGAAAAAATTTCTGGAAATAATTGTAAATAAGTGTTACTAACTGTAAATAACCCTAAATAACTATAAATATTCAGTTGTTTATATTTATTTACAGTTATTTAAATTTATTTATTTTTTTTACAATTATTCACATTTATTTACGATTATTTATATTTTTTCATAGTTTTTTACAGTTTTTTGAAAAAATAATATTTAGTTAAAATGATAAGTACCCTGGTAGAAATTTGAACATTAAAAATGGTGTAAACAACAATTTATGACCATTTTTAATAGTAATATTTTGTCATGTCAATATTGGCGAATAAATGGCAATTTTTTGCTGAATCTGCAGAGCTCAAATTTTTTGGTATATTGGTTAGCATCTTATAGGCAAAAAATGCTAATATAAAAATGTTGTTAAAAATTTTTGTATTTAGCCAAAAAAATACGCATTTTAAGTAAACGGAGAGAAAAAATCAGTAACAGCTATCTAAAAATTAGGTAAACTGTGGACAACTTTTTTTGACTAGTTATATAACTTTTTTAGTAATGAGTCCTTAATTTTTCAGATCATAGGTAAAATCATAACCTCACTTTTGCCACGTGGCGAGAAAATATAGATTAGTATTTATTCACATTCCTTCGTCAATGTTTATTTTTATTGGAATTTATAAAAATAAAAATAATATTAAATTTTATTAAAATAAAAATATGAAACGCAGTACGAAACGAGTATAAAAATATCGTTTTTTAAAATAATAAATGGAAAATTTTATTAATCGTTTAAAAATAACCTCTAACAATCCGATCACAACTCAAAATATACGCGCGAATATATTAACAAAAGTGATTCTATTAATGATTAATGATAACTTTCAAGAAAAAACCTTAAATGATTCTTAATAGTAATCAATTAGAGCACAATTTGATAGACTCTACTGTTAACTATCTATATTCAAATAATAGTGGATCAGACTCAACATTTTATTAGCATTTTTTAGCACTATGAAGGTTGAAAAAAACGTTTCATATTAGTTCAAATAATGGCCATAAAACATTCCCATTTTCTGCTCTTCACTTTAAAGAAATGGCCATAAAATGGTAGAAAAAGCGTTTCATTTTCTACCAGGGTATTATAATGCATAAATAAAACTGAAGTTTTAAGGTTCAACATGTACATTTATTTATGATTTAATTTATTTACAAAATTCAAAAACTAATCATTCATTTCTACCTAATTGAATTCTTTGTCAAATAAAAGAAAGTTTTTTTGCAGTTTGTGTTTTACGGAGAGTCTTGTTCATTTATCTTTGAAAAAATTGTGTCAAAAAAAATATATTTCAAAATCTTTTCTATTCTTTTTATATTTATGTTTGATTGATAAATCTATATATAACATGAATGTAAAATTTAAATTCCGAATAAAAAGATAAATATTAGGAAAATAATGAATTTGAAAAATAGATTTCTACAAATTTTTCAAAAATAATATTATGAATTTTATTTTATACTCATTACACTAAGATTAAAAAAATTAAGTGATTTTTCTCACGTTTTTTCAAAGTCTTATCTTAATAAAATTACTTATGACTGTTTATTTTTCAAAAACCATAATTATCAATAAAATTAAGTAATCCTTATTATTTGCTTTTGAAAACATTTTCATTCTAAAAAGGTTAGGATATGCCAAAGTTTCGCTAATTCAATAAAGTCATTCAAAAAATATTTTGTTTCAAACAAAGAAACGAATAGATTACTTATTTTGCTATAATGAAAATTAAAAAAAAATAATGAGTTCGCAAATGATGTAAACTATATTGTTTTCTCTTATAATATTAAATTTTTTACATATTTATGTTTTAAATAAAATAAAACAGTTTTATGTTGAAAAAGTGTTCATTTGTAGAAATTATACATATAAAACAAATTCAATTTACATTTAAAATTCGAATTTGAAGTTGGCGCGTACCAAACTATACATTAGCATTGATGCCAACTATGAAACATGGCTTCTTGCACGGCCATTGTATTCTTACAGCTGATCGCATCTTTTTAGAAAAATGTAATTTTGCTTTTTTGCGATATGATTTATCAAACCAAGTTTCCGCCCTTCATTTTTCAAAGATAAAATGATTCTGAATAGGAAATTTCCCTACGAAACACCGTTTTTGAGAAATTTGATTTTTTCGAACTGAGAAATTTGTTTTTCTAATTATCTTCGATTAACGCTTTTTTCCGCTAATTTTTAGAGTTTCCGCCCTTCATCGAAATTAAATGAAGTGATCTATCAAAGGAAAACTCATTCCGATGTATAGTTTTTTCAAAAATTTTCGATCGGTAAAGTAGCGTGAAACCATACCCTTAATAAAGGATTTAATAATATAAAGCCAACGTAAACAATTAACGACATAGAATCAAATATTAACAAATAAATAAACTTAATGAACAATAATAAAAAAAATTAGAAATTCTCGCGATACGTGTTGCAGGTATAAAGAGACTAATGAACCAAGAAAAATTAAGATTATAACAATAATAACTGACTTAAAATTTATATTAAAAACTGGAAGTCTCAAGCCATTGGGGGTGTCCCTTTGTAATTAATCATTAAGAATATTTTCAGACACCAATCCAGTTCCTAGGGAGTATATATAATCAAAAAGAATGAAAATTTTATCCAGAAAAGTCAAGAAAAAAACATACATTTAACAGCGTTGATATCAATTAATTCAACGATGAATGCAAGGAAAACATAAACAAAAAATTTTTATTTTAAAATCATAATCTTATGTAAATTATAATGTACACAAAGAGAGAGATATATAGTCAAGATAGAATGTAATTATTAGGTATACACAACACTTCTCTGCATAAGTAATTATAACATTTACAATATATCAGCTTAAATAATTTCTATTGTATGAAGCCTTCGACAAAAAAAAATTTTTTTAAGGGAACTAACCCTCGAGGACGACGATACCACGGGCTTAGACGTGTTACGGATGTTATATTCTATAAAATAATTAATAAGAAAATATTACTAATATACAAAGAAAGCAATAAATACACGAATTGATAAGATAAGACGGAAAATGCTGACAAGCAGAGAATCAAGTTATAACCTGACTGGAAGCGTCAAACAACGACGTACACCAGGGAAAAGTGCTGAAGACCCAGCAACATGTCGAGACCACTAGATGAGGTATAAGGAAAAAGTATAACGACTAACAAAGAAATCGCTGATGAATAGATCAGATAGTTGCAATTTATAACGAAACAATAAGAATGTTCCAGAAGGATATGAAGGTGGGAACAATGAATTCGGTGGATATAAATACAGCCGAACTTTCCACGAGGAGGTAGTCGGAAGAATAGTCGATAGAGTAATGTAAGACAGTAAGAATTAAGAATTACCTCGCAAACAAGGAGATTATGTCGGATAGAAGGAAGCAGTAAGGACGTATTAGGCGACTATATAAAATCAGTATAGGATATTTCTCTCTCAACGAACGTATAATAAACTTATATTCATACTTTAATTATTGGTTGTTTATTTTATCCTTCACGCAAACTGACTACTTGGGATTACAAAGCTTAGTCGTGATACAAAAGATACCAACTACCTTATAATATAAATATATATATATACGTAAAAACGTAACAATATTTTTTATGATTTCTCGCTGAAAAAATTATATTTTTCTATTTTGTGAAAAAATATAGCCACCACAATTTTTGGTATATTTTTATTATAAATTTAAAAAATTTTTTTTATTTTTTTGATATGAGGATGGGGAATGGAGGATTGTATCATTATACTCTATGTTAAATAAATTTATAATATAATAAATTTTGCATCCATCAAAATATAACGGATATCGCTGGATACCGCAAAAAAATTGCAAACAATTCGTAATTTTTTTAAAAGTCTGTTTTTTATTCGTTTGCAATATGCAAGTTTTTTATTTATCGCTATAAAATTCAATTTTTCAAAATTGCAAAAAAAATATAAAATACGCAATTTTTTATTTTTTTAAATTGAATTGGAAAATCTTTTAAAAATTCTGCAATTGTTGGCGGATTTTTTATATTAATTTTCCAACATTTATCGCTGAGGTCAAGGAGCTTATGCTCGAAACGTCGAACAGAAGACAGTTTTAAGAAGAGTGGAGTTTACAATCGAATCAAGGATTTTTGGTGGTGGGAGACCGACAGCCCACACAGCATGAAAGGTTGCTGCAAGATTTCAATAATGATAATTTTATTTATAAAGCCTTGCTGCAACCTTTCATGCTGTGTGGGAGATTGTGCTTTACTAATTTAATTTATTTTTAGGTCGCAGTTAATTTTAAGATTTTATTTTAAATTATTCCTCAGGGGTGATTATAAACAAGGACATTCTGATTGTCCAATTTTGTTTATTCATTATTATATATTTTAATTTGACTGTAAGACCAACAGAAATATTCTTCAACTTATTTATTCAATATTTTAATATATATGTGAAAATTTTTGAAAATGTGTATAACTGTAAATAATTGTAAAAAACTATGAAAAATTTTTAATAATTGCAAATAATTATAACTATAAATAACTGTAAAAAGCAGTAAAAAATTGTAAATAACTTTAAAGAACTGTAAATAATTGTAAATAATTGCCCTGGTAGAAATGTGAACATAAAAAATGATGTATATGTAAAAATCGATTATAGAATGAATAAGGTACAAATAAAAAACTCTGATTTTACGTATAATGAAAATATATTCTTTGTAAGTGTTGAGTTGATTGGTTGTACATAGGGCCTTGACAATAGAACTGTAGTTGATGAAGGCCTGAACTCGACTAGCTCGCTCGTTTAGCCCTTACAGCCCCTTTCCTTTGAGCTGTTCAGTATGTCCCCTTTTCTCTTAGACCTCACATGCTTATACTTCTCGGTTTTCCCCAGGTCACATTATTGCCTACTACAACCGGTGTTATAAAAATCATGTGCTGCCTGTCCCTTGTTTATTGTATTACGGCCATTTAGGATATCAGTGTTGTGCATAGATATGTAAACTCCTTGAATGAATAACGCGCAGCTTTCAGTCAGCCTTCCTGACAGATTTCGCGTCCTCGCGAAGTAAGAAGTTGATGTTATATTGTTTGGTTAAATTTGAATCAATTATACTACACATGTGCGATCGATCGTCCCAGACGACTAGGCTACAGCTCTAACTGGCTTAGCCTATTATTTACACTGTTTGATTGTGTAAAACATATCGCCCAGCGATATTATGTGTTCGATGCTGCCCAGTAGCATCTTCTTTATTGTCGAAATCACGTGCATATGCCTATTTTGTAAAGTATTCATATGACAACAAAATATTAAAGTTATATGATTATTTTCACTTCTGTATAGCACGTTCACTTTTGTATTCACGTTCCATTTATCGTTGTAATAGCTCAGCGTCACGCACCATGTGAATGTACATAGATAACTGAAATATAATTATATTATTTTGATGGTCTTCTTATAACAACCTGCGAAAACAAAGTAATATTAGGTAGTAAATATCTCGACATCGAGCAAGTGCTTCCAAGTTTTTAGGTATAATCCATAGGTCATGCCATTAGCCTTGTCGTACTCCTTGAGTACCTACATTTAATTTTTAAAAAATATATATTTAAACATTAATATCATATTTCCATTTAGTGTTTACACAGTCAAGGTAGTCCAGTCACTGCATCCTAAATCATTATTTAGAGATCATAATCATTTTACAAATATCCAGATATTTGTTTTTCATTATTTAGTTTTTTTTTATATTCAACAACGCTGGATCTCATTACTGTAATTATAAAATATGATTTTCAAAAGTACTAATGACATTTTAAAAACGATCAAGTATTATTGATCTTACACTTGCATGCATTGGCCAAATATATATACATATCCATCAATTATTAAAACTGCAGTTCAACTACTTCTACATCACACAGTTCATGACGCTGTGTGATCGTCTGTTATAAATTTGCACAAACAAAACATACTGCCCAGCAGTATTATCACCGAATTAACGTCTGTTCTGACGTAATCCGCACATTGCCCAGCAATGTCTCAAGCTTGCCCTGCAAACTTATTTCATTCAACTGCCCAGCAGTTCTTACATAACATACTGCCCAGCAGTATTATCACCGAATTAACGTCTGTTCTGATGTAATCCGCACATTATTTAGCAACGTCTCAAGCTTGCCCTGTAAACGTATTTCAATCAACTGCCCAGCAGTATTATCGTAGAAAACCCATTTTGACAAAATCCTCAATATTAAATATCTTTTGTTGATGCCGTGATCATGATTTCTCGTTAAAACAAGAGTTTATTACAGTAGATGTCGTCCAACCTTTCAGCATTGTAATTCCAAGCGTTAGTATTCCTTATTTTAAAATATTTCATTTTCTTTTATGACGCTTACAGCATCATCATTCCGATCTTCAACGACATCTTGCCGAAACTCCCTGATTTTTAGATGTTTATTAACATCTCGCATCATTCATCAGCAGCTCCCTGGTTTGTTTTTCCATTGTTGCACTTTACACAACTAACCATCAACAAATCTGTAAATCAATTTTTATCCGTATGAAATTCTAAATTTTACTTTTTAAATCTCATTCTTTTTTTTTCAAATAACCGAGATTTCTCAAATTTATTTTATATTTTATGTTCACATTAATATCATTAGTACTATTTAATACTACCTATTCATGGTCAACAATAGACTAAATATCATTCTTTAATTTGTTATTTCTAGAAATCGTTAATTTATTTTATTACTTAAGAGTAGACCGGAGCAAGTTTGATTACCGATCGAGGAGTGAAAATGTTATTTCATCATAAATAAAATAATAATACTGTTTTCAAAAGAAATTGTTATCGAGCGCAATTTCGTATACATACGTCATTGTATCATAGATGTTTTTTTCATAAAATTCACTATATTTTAAATGAAAAGTAAGTAACCGTACTTAGAATTTAATAACCAGCTGTAATATAAAATTTTTAATTTTTTAAAATTTTCTTCAATTATTTTAGGCGAGCACAATAGAGAAATAAATTTCGTGAATATATTTAAAATTTTTATGGATTTCATTACGTATAGTAAGAGAACATTAAATAACGGATTTTCGATTCTCGGTCGGTATCGAATCTGCTCCAGCCTGCTCTTAACGGCAGGCCGGAGTAGAACCTGATACCGACCGAGTAACAATTGAGTTGTTTGTTATTTACTCAAGTATTAATCGGTGTATCTTCAAAATAAAGGTTGATCGCAATAGATATTATTATTATGAATATCTATGCACAAGAAAAAAAAATCTACCGATTTGTTTTTGAGAAAAGTAAGGAACGCCGAAGTAAAAGATTATGTTTATAATATTTTCGCGTTCCTTACTTTTCTCAAAAACAAAGCGATAGATTTTTTTTTTCTTGTGCATAAATATTTGTAATAATAATATCTATTGCGCTTAACCTTCAATTTGCAGATACACCGATTAATACTTGAGTAAATAACAAAAATGCCAATTAGACAAGGACAGCGAATCCGGCCTGCTCTTAAGTACTTTGTAAGCCAAACCTTCAACCTTTGAATGTGAATTGGTATTACTTTGATTTCCATTAATCTTTGATTTTCTTGTTGAGAGATATTAAAGTTTACATCAACTTACAAGTAAAACTTTTTTTTCTTTTATATACGTAGTATGTCAAAATACTGGTTCATCAACATCTTATGTTTTTTTTTAAATTATAACCCACACAGCATGGAAGATTTCACTGAAATATTTCGAATTATTCCACTGGAATATTTCAATAAAACCTTCCATGCAGATTATTGAAAGTCTCCACGGAATATTTTAAAATATTCATACTGGAATCTTCCATTGAAAGCTTCCAGGAATAATTCAGGAATATTTCAAAGGAATGTCCGAAAACTTTGTTGAAATATTCCATGAAATATTCACGGAAGATTTCAGAAATATTCCATGAAATATTTACGGGAGATTTCTGAAATATTCCATGAAATATTCACGGAAGATTTCGGAAATATTCCATGAAATATTCACGGAAGATTTCGGAAATATTTCACGAAATATTCCGTGTAATGTTTATTGAATATTCCAGTGAAATGTTTCATGAAAGATTCCAGGAAGATTTTATAAACATTTTGCTGGAAGATTCCGAAAAACTTTTAAATCGTACAGCGGTATATTACATAAATGTTCCATAAATATTCTACGAAATATTTCACAGAAACATTTAAGTAATCTTTTGGTGAAATGTTTCATGAAAGATTTCAGGAAGATTCCATAAACATTTTACTGAAAGATTCCCATAAACTTTAAAATTGTACAGTGGAATATTACATAAATCTGTCAGAAATAGTCAACGAAATGTTCCACAGAAAGATTTAAGTAATCTTCCAGCGGAATATTTCATGAAAGGAAGATTCCAAAAGACTTTAAAATCGTACAGCGAAATATTACATAAATCTTTCATAAATATTCCACGAAATATTTCACAGAAAGATTTAAGTAATCTTCCGGTGAAACATTTCATGAAAGATTTCAGGAAGATTCCATAAACATTTCGCTGAAGGATCCTGATAAACTTTAAAATCTATACATATAATAATGAGACTACTGGTAATTTCTGTTCAATTAATTGAACAGAAATTACCAGTAGTCTCATTATTATATATTAATTTACTCTATTGGTGGTGTCAAAAAGATATTAACTTTAAAATCGTACAGCGGAATATTATATAAATCTTCCAGAAATAGTCAACGAAATATTTCACAGAAAGATTCAAGTAATCTTCCAGTGGACTATTTCATGAAAGATTTCAGAAAGATTCCATAAACATTTCACTAGAAGATTCCAAAAAACTTTAAGATCGCACAGCGAAATATTACATAAATCTTCCGTAAATATTCCACGAAATATTTTACGCGAAGATTACAGTAATCTTCCCGTGAAATATTTCATGAAGGATTTCAGGAAGATTTCATAAACATTTCGCTAAAAGATTCCGATAAACTTTCAAATTGTACAGTGGAATATTACATAAATCTTCCAAAAATATTCCACGAAATATTCCACAGAAAGATTTAAGTAATCTTTTAGTGGGACACTGTTAAAAATATATTATTAAAATTAAGATAAAAGTGACGGAAGCTCATTTCATAAACTTTTATTGAATGACATATAATAATAATTTTATAAAATTTAATATTATTTTAAGTCTTAATACATTTGTGTTTGGAAATTAATACAAAAATTGTCAGCACAATAATTAAGAATTTCAATATGATTTTCTTAAATTCAATATTTTTTAAAATTTCAATGCATTCTTTTATTAATATTAATAAAAAATGTTAAGAATCCAATTATAAATGTTACTATAAGTTTACTGAATTTAATATAATATAATTAGGATTAAGAAATTCTACTAAACATAATATGATAAAAAAATATTATTTTATGTGATTTGATAAAATATATTTTTAAAAAATTCAACTATTGTTAAGCACTTCAAAAATTAAAATATTCCAAAGAAATATAAATGAGAATTTTCTCGCCGATACGAGGCTAGACCTTCTCTTTTATACTTTAAACTTTCTATTTCTGTTTGTAGACTGAAAAAAACAAGTAGCCATCTAGTGCATGATTAGTGTACTACAAATTTTTAATACATCAAAAATTTTTAAGATTCTATATTAAATTTTATAATAATTTATTAAAGTCTTGATAAATTTCAGTTCTATATACCTTAATTAATATATTAGATTTAATACAAGTAACTTAAGTAATTATTGTTTAATAACATTTTCATTAACATCGAATATTAATACATTTTCAATTATAATATTGAATTTTAATAAGCATATTGCTAAACTTTAGTATCCGTTATCTTACGTTTTAGTATTTTGAATCTTAAGTTTCAACTTGAGTTTATTAATTTTTATAAATTTTTAATATATCAAACATTTTGAAAATTCTATATTAAATTTTATAATAATTTATTAAAATCTTGATAAATTCAGTACCATATATCTTAATCAATATATTGGATTTAATACAAGTAACTTAAGAAGGGGCCGAACTATCTGTCTCTGTCTAATAGCGTTTTTCATTATTTATATAAACACTATCCTTTATAACAAGAAAAAAATAGCAGCCCCCGCTAGATATTAGTATAATTAGTAAATTTTGTAATAACAAACAAATTTTTTTACTGCGTAGTTTTTGAATAATTAGAGAACTACACAAAAAAGATGGGTTATATTCTAGATTGCTAGTAGGTCTCTAATTAGTCAAAAACTATGCGGTAAAAAATTTGATTTTTATTACAAAATTTACTTATTATACTAATATCTAGCGGGGGCTGCTATTTTTTTCTTGTTATACCGGATAGTGTTTATATAAATGATGAAAAACGCTATTAGACAAAGACAGATAGTTCGGCCCCTTCTTAAGTATTTATTAAGTTTAATAACATTTTCATTAACATGTAATATTAATAGATTTTCAATCATAGTATAGAAGTTTAATAATCATATTACTAAACTTAAGTGACCGTTATCTTAATCTTAAGAATTTCTGTATTAATTTTAATAATTTTTCATTAATTTAAATAATTTTTTATAATAAATAAGTTTAAGTGACATTATTCTTAAATTTAAGATACATTTTTATCTTAAATATGTATTAAATTTAAGAATATTTTTAACAGTAAATATTGCATGAAAGATTCTAGAATGATTCCATGAAGTTTTCGTTGGAAGATTACGCGGAACGTTACGGGAGGTTTCCAGTGACGCCGATAAGGGGATGTTCATTAAATAAGAGTTTTATTCCAAGCGGTTGGAAGATGCCTCACTTACTATATATGCGAAAGGGTATCGGCGCTTTGATGTGTACAGTCAAAGCGAATATGTAAATGCGATTTTATAACTAAATGTTTAAGTATGCGTATATGTATTGATGTATAAGTTTAATGTGTTATTACATAATATATATACTATCCCCTGACAGCATTTCACATCTTCCAAAAATCTTCCAGAAACATTTCATGAAAGATGAGAGATTACCTAAACCTACCATAGAAATATTCTTGAAATCTCTCAAGAATATTCCATGGAATATTCCAATGTAAGAAGAATCAAGGACATATGAATATAAAAGGAATATTTCATGGAAGATTTCTGAAATATTCCAAATCTTCCGTGCCAATATTCTGCGAATCTTTCATAAATATTTTACGGAATATTTTACGATAGATTTCTAAAATCTTCCAGAAATATTTTATGAAATATTTCATGAAAGATTCTTTAAATCTTTCGTGCATATTCCATAAAAGGTTCATGAAATGTTTCAAATCTTCCGTTCCAATATTCCGGAAATCTTGCATGAATGTTCCAACTGAATATTTCATGAAAGATTCCTGCAAGATTCCTGAAATATTTCAATAAAAAATCTGAGATGTTCCAAACCTTCCAATGAAATATTCTTGGATTCTTCCAGCAATCTTCCATGGAATATGCCAATGTAAGAAGAATCAAGGACATACGAATATTACAGGAATATTCCATGGGAGATTCCTAAAATATTTTAAATCTTCCGTGCCAATATTCCAGGAAGCTTCCATAAATATTCCATGCTTTTTTTCTATTCTATTACTAAAATCTTCTTTTGATAAAACTAATTCAAGTAATTTATTATCCAAACTTTGAAGTTGCATTATTTCTTTTTTTTTAATTTTGTACATTTACCGTTATTTAAAACGACGTTAATTTCTTATAATAACGTTATTTCTTATGTTTATTAAACAATTAACACAAAAATTGATTGTCAGCAAATATTTAGATACTTGTTTCATAAAATCCATCCTTCATTAGTTTTTACAATTATTTATCAAACTCTTTACTTTTACTTTAATTTTGTTTATTTTTAAATAGTGTAACTAAAATCTTGTCTGCTGTTTATAATAATTAAAAAAGATATTTTGAAAACAATATCACTTCTCTTTTTTTTTTGGTTTTCATTAATTGTTATTTAGAAATACCAGAATTTTATAAATTAGTTTATTTGAATCAGTTTTGTTTTTTCAGAATTGAAAATAAATGTAACTTAATAATTTAAAAATCCTTCATATTACGTAATATGTAATGTAGATGTTATTGTTGGTGTGCCAATGGCGACCGACTATCTTTATTACCGACTATCGTTATTTTCCTAGATCAGCTTATTTCACTTTAATAAAATATTGTTCTTTGATGATGTTGTATAAATTGTTGCACGTCCCAATATACCTGTCTGTCAAACATGTGTTTGCACGCTAGATGTGAAAACGCTATATCATTTTTTTTATGGGTTCGAACCGAAATAAAGTATTGGGTCGGCTTTGAAATACCCCCTTTTTCTTAACGTATATAAATTTAACGAATTTATGCGTTTGTTAGTTAGAAGTAAAAATCTTTAAACTGAAAGTTGTCAGATGTGGACAAAACATAATTGAAATTCAATATACACTATTTATGCTGTGAGAGTAATATATATATATATATATATATATATATTTTCTCCTAAACATTACAAGGAATAGAAATAGCTTCATCTTTTTTGAACTCAAAGAAACTATTATCTCAAATAACAATATTATTTTAGCGTTTCTATAGGACCAAACTCACATTATGAATTTAATCTCATCTATGTATATACATAAATAAATTAAAAACATCTGCGTGCTTGAACAAAGACTATTTAATTACTTTTAATACTTTTTGTTCAAGAATACTATACTCTTAACCTCTTGTAAACTATATCCTTTTTTTTGACAATTTAAAATAAATTAAATTTAGAACAATTTGAAGAAAGCTACTATTCTTTCTAGTATTAAAAGAATTAAAACAACCCTGGTAGAAATTTGAACATTAAAAATGGTGTAAACAACAATTTATGACCATTTTCAATAGTAATATTTTGTCATGTCAATATTGGCGAATAAATGGCAATTTTTTGCTGAATCTGCAGAGCTCAAATTTTTTGGTATATTGGTTAGCATCTTATAGGCAAAAAATGCTAATATAAAAATGTTGTTAAAAATTTTTGTATTTAGCCAAAAAAATACGCATTTTAAGTAAACGGAGAGAAAAAATCAGTAACAACAATCTAAAAATTAGGTAAACTGTGGACAACTTTTTTTAACTAGTTATATAACTTTTTAGTAATGAGTCCTTAATTTTTCAGATCATAGGTAAAATCATAACCTCACTTTTGCCACGTGGCGAGAAAATATAGATTAGTATTTATTCACATTCCTTCGTCAATGTTTATTTTTATTGGAATTTATAAAAATAAAAATAATATTAAATTTTATTAAAATAAAAATATGAAACGCAGTACGAAACGAGTATAAAAATATCGTTTTTTAAAATAATAAATGGAAAATAACCTCTAACAATCCGATCACAACTCAAAATATACGCGCGAATATATTAACAAAAGTGATTCTATTAATGATTAATGATAACTTTCAAGAAAAAACCTTAAATGATTCTTAATAGTAATCAATTAGAGCACAATTTGATAGACTCTACTGTTAACTATCTATATTCAAATAATAGTGGATCAGACTCAACATTTTATTAGCATTTTTTAGCACTATGAAGGTTGAAAAAAACGTTTCATATTAGTTCAAATAATGGCCATAAAACATTCCCATTTTCTGCTCTTCACTTTAAAGAAATGGCCATAAAATGGTAGAAAAAGCGTTTCATTTTCTACCAGGGAAGGCTTCTACATTTAGATTAGATACTTTATGTAGTTTCAACTGTAGAATCAGTGAACATATCTTTTCTTTTTATTTATTAATTATTACACATATTTTCCCAGTAAGCACACATCTGGAAAAAAGAATTCTTTAAGAATTCACGAATGTCCGCTCTGAAGTTAATAAAATATATTAATAAAGTATTCATAAAATATTCACAAAGTATTCTTCCACAAAATTTAAAAAAAAAATAACTCTTCAACGTATCTTTATAAATATTTTAAAAGGGTTAAGAAAGTATTCATAAAAAATTCTTTTTTGAAAAAGTAATCATAATCCAAAGTATTCATAAAGTTTAATTTTGAAACACTGATTTTCTAGTAACTTAGTCACTTTCAAAAATGGAAAGATGTAATGGATATTTTATCGCTTTTCAGATTGTTTTAAAATCATTTTTAATTTTGATTTTCATGAAATTCAAAATTGAAAACTTGAAATTCCTGATAATTTTATAAATTGGAAAAATTCAATTTAATTACCCGGTTGAAAAAAAACACATAGTTTTATTACATGATTTTATCATATGGTTTTATTATGTGGTTTTATCATATGGTTTTATTATGTGGTTTTATCATATGGTTTTATTATGTGGTTTTATCATATGGTTTTATTACATGTTTTTTGGTTTCAATTTATCATATGATGAAAGTATATGATAAAATCATATAATATAACCCTATGATGAAATCGTATAGTGAAACTATATAGTGAAGACAAAATAAAACCATACACACGGAGAGAAAAAGCAGTTAAGAGCTACTCAAAAAATTTGGAATCATTACTAACTTTGTTCGACAATAATTAAAGGAATGGGAATAAATACTAATCTATATTTTTGCGCCACGCGACAAAAGTAAGGTTACGATTTTACAAATGATCTGAGAAAATTAAGGACTGAGGGGATATTCAAGTATGTATCGCGACGATAGTTGTCGACAAGAGAATAAAAAGTCTGCGCGCGCATAGAATTCGCGTAATACATCCATGTGTATCACTACTTGAATAGCCCCTCTGATTACTAAAGAGTTAGGCAGCTAGTCATAAAAAGTTAAATGAAGAGTCAAACTGAGAATTATTGTCTGTAGTTTGCCTATAGGCAGACTACAGATAATAATTCTCAGTTTGACTCTTCATTTAACTTTTTATGACTAGTTATCTAACTCTTTAGTAATCAATCCTTAGTTTTCTCAGATCATTTGTAAAATCATAACCTTACTTTTATCGCGTGGCGCTAAATTATAGATTTGTATTTATTCCTTTACCTTTAATTATTGCCGAACAAAGTTAGTAATGATTCCAAATTTTTTGAGTAGCTGTTAAGGTATTTCTATCGCGCAAACAGTTTATGTTAGTTTTGTTTCAAATTTGGCCCAAGGTTTTATAATATCTTTATCTATCTTCTGTGAAAATTTCAGTCATTTCTTGTGTGTGGTTTGATTTTTATTGCACTTTAAAGTTTCGGTTTTTAACATAGGAGAAATAGGGCACCATTCGTTATGCGATCTTTTTTTTTTTCATACTTCAAAATTTTTGTTGTTGTGTTTAGTTCGTGAGAAAAGTGCGTGAGAAGATACGTATTTTTTGCGAATGGTTTCGATTCGCCTTGTGTCGACAACGTTGCAACTCACGCGCTCTTTTTTTTTTCTTCATCTGTCAATTTTTGTAGTCATTTTCCACAGCATTTGAAAATAAATTACTGACAACCAATAAGTGCTGCATAAAATTTAAAAATCTTATAGTCAATTTATAAAATATTGAAAAAAACTAATAAAAAGTTAGTAAAATTAAAAATAAATTAATAAATTTCAATAATTATTTTATATAAAAAAACACATTTAAATATTTTATTTTATATTTATTAGTTGTAGAATAATATTTTAAAATCTTTTAACAATTTTACTACATAAAAAAGCGGCAAAACTAATAATTTATAAATTCATGAATTAAAGAAATAAATTTATAACCATTAATTCCAATCATAACCAAAAATTCAAAACAATATGACATTTAAATGTTTATTATCGAGTGCTACACTGTTGCCACGTTTTTATTTGTACAAATCTTCAACTTCTATCTCACTCGCACAAATATAGCGCTCTCTCTCATCTCGATAGAAATACCTTAACTGTTTTTTCTGTCCGTGAATATGGTTTTATTTTGTCTTCACCATATAGTTTCACTATACGATTTTATCATAGGGTTATATTATATGATTGTATTATATACTTTCATCATATGATAAATTGAAACCAAAAAACATGTAATAAAACCATATAATAAAACCACATAATAAAACCATATGATAAAATCATGTAATAAAACTATGTGTTTATTTTCAACCGGGTAATCATTTAATAATTTAAATATTTTTTATCTATTTTAAACGAAAAAATTGTTTACATTTTATGAAACAAAATATATAAATATTTTAAGTGTGTTTAAAATAAATTCTCATTTTGAGAATTTAAACAAATGTCTAGACATTCTTCAATTTAAATTAAATTAACCATGACTTCACAAAAAATTTTTTTTTATTAAATTAAGGTATCTCTTGAATATTTAATAAATTTTTATTTAAATTATTCAAATAAAAATGTAGTTTGGCTAATATTATTAACCATGAATAATTAATCAACAAATTTACTAACATTTCTTATGCTTATACCAATGAACATGTACAAGTTTCAAGAATTTATTAACAGATGAGTTGGTAGCCAAGTAGGCTAAGACATGGGCAACAGTTTTTTTTATTTTGTTTGACATCCTCAAGAACCGTGGTTCGAATCTCGAACGAATAATTTTTTTTTTTTTTTTTTAAATTTAATAGCTTATTTTTAATCAATTATAACATTTTTTGTTTTTCATAATCATGTAAAATAGAAGGATTATTTATAATTTGATGATTAAAAATAGTATATTACGTACCTGCGGGAGGAAACATCTTGTTCGGTCCATAGCACGCGTATAATAACGCCCGAGGCGTAGCCGAGGGTGTTAAACGCGTGCTAAGGGGCGAACAAGTTTCCCCCGCAGGTGCGTATACTATTTTCCATCACCCGCGTCCCGGAAACAACACTTTTGTGTTTTTGTCGCAGGACCGAAAGTGCTGTTTCCGGGCCGCTGTGATGGAATAGTATATTACACACCAAGGGAGGTAAAGTACTGGCGAGTCCATAGCACATATAATTGCCACCTCGAGCCGAAGGCGAGGGTGGCAAATATGTGCTATGGGCTCGCCATTTTACTTCCCGTGGTATGTATACTATTTTTCGCCATACCCGGGCCGAAAATACAACTTTTGTTTTTCGGTGCCGGGACGAAAGTTGTGCTTTTGGGCAGGGTATGGCGAAAAAGTATTTTGAGAATGTGATTCAATCAAAAGAATTGTTTAAGAATACTTTGTGAATACTTTAAAAACTAAAGTGGTCGGACATTCGCGAATAAACAAAGCAATCATTAAGAGCATGACGAAGCTGTCCGCCTTCTAATAATATTTCCAATCCTAACTTATGAATAAACGATGCGTTTAATCGAGTTTTTTTACAACAAAGAAAAAATTTGTAAGATTAAACTCTAGTGCGGACAACCCAAGAAATCCACCAAAATATTATACATACAAAATTATAATAAAAACTTTTAATGTATCGTATTTTAAGGTTAGGTTTGTCGAGTTTAATATCTAATTTCCAATCAAAGCTCATAAAAAAATAACAAGTCCAAATGATTTTTTATTATAACAAAAATTATTGTACTAATACAGCTTTAGTGCGGACAAGTAATTATATTTGTTTAATTTATGAATTTAAAAAGATATTGATAAAATAAAAATAGCAAAACTCAATTGCTGCAGCTCCGACATGCCGTTAAGAACTCTTTATTGATACTTTCGTTTACGAAAGTATACATAAAGAATTCTTTTTTAATTCTCTCTTTGACACCGTTTGCTTGTTGGGTTAAATACTTTCCCAGTTCTCATCCAAAAGGTTAGTAGTAATATTTAACAAATAAAAATATTATCGAAATATATTATTTTTTTTTACAACGTATACTATCAGTCAAGATCAATCTATAGAATTTCTAAATATTATTTTATTGAAGAAAGATTCTAGTTTTATTTTGAATTGCAAACTTCTTTTTTTTTTATTTCTTTATTAGTCAAAATTAATGACAATTTTATTATTCGAAAATCTTTCTCTCTTTTTATCAAATTATTTAAAATAAATTCATGATGGCATATAAAATACATCATTTTCAATTGCTGATCATATTTTAAATTCAAACTCGTTATACATCAAGCGATTATTTATTAATAAGTTATCCTTTAATTTTATTTAACTTTGAACATATTTCAGATATGTCTATCATAATTTACTACTATCAAATTTTAATTTCTTTTTATACTTAGTTTTGACCAAATCCAATTGCCTGTACAATATCCTTATTGTAATTAGAAGAAGATTTTGAATCGCGCTCGAACATTTTTATCTTTGCTTCTTTGTGCTGCAATCCAAGAAGAGCCAGTCTTCATTTTAGCACCCTTACCAGATACTTTTCATGACACCCAGTGTCATATGCCTTTACCCCAGCGTCTTCACTTGATTTCTTTTATGACATCCAGTGTCATTATGAATCCCTCTGTTTCGGTATTTTGTTGTTTACTTGCTATATTTTCATGACAATTCATAACATTTCTTCAGTTACGTTTTCTCTCCTATGCCTAATATCTTCTCCTGTGTTTTATACGCGCTTGTATTATTTATTTAACCATTATCCTTCTTTGATGTAGTTACGTTTAATTCCACTGAGTGTTGTTATTATTTCTTCATATTGGCATTCTAATATTTTTAGTTAGATTATATTTCATTAAACACGTCTTTTGCATGAATATCTTTCAATTTCAGATACACTCTATTTTAAGCCACATAGCACCGAAGCTTTCAGGAAGCTTCCAGGAAGCTTCCATAAAAGGTTCGGAAACTTCCCGCAAACTTCCATGTAAGCTTCCTAGAAGCGTCAAATGTCCGGCGCACTTTTCATTCAGAAAGATTCAATGAAAGCTTCCAGAAAACTTCGGTGGAAGAAATCAGTAAGCTTCCATGGAAGCTAGCATAAAGGTCTTTTTGAATCTTACAAGAAGTTTCCAAGGAAGATTGATGCAAGGTTCCAAAAGTACTTCATGGAAGCTTCCGCGGAATAATGCAAAAAGCTTACATGCAAGCTTCCGTGAAAGCTTCAATTAAAGCTTCCTGAAAGCGTAAAATGTCCCGCGCACTTTTCTTTCAAAAAGATTCAATGGGCGATTCCAGGAAGCTTCCATGGAAGAAATCAGTAATCTTCCATGGAAGCTAGTATAAAAGCCTTTTGAATCTTACAAGAAGCTTTCAAGGAAGGTTGCCGTAGGGTTCTAAAAATACTTCATGGAAGCTTCCATAAAAAAATGCTAGAAGCTTCCAGGATTATTCCAGTGTAAGGATCCCGGAGGCTTTGGGGAAGTCAACAATTCAAATATCATTTGGTTAATTTTATCTTTTTTCACCGTTTGAAAGGTATTATGTTACGATTCTGTTCAACATTCTATTTTTTATTTTATATTTTATAAATATTTGCTGTGCAAAACACATATTTACTTACAACATACTATTTTATATACTATTATATCATATTTATACTTCAATACATATTCACATATATTAGGATTTACGTATAATTATAAAGATGCATTTACATTTTTAGGGCAGGCGCTGTGGGTACATACTCAAAACCGCCAACGTTCGACTTATATAGGAAGTGTGGTATCATCTCACCACTTAGGGACAAAACGCCCATTCAACGCGTATCCCCCTGTAGGCGTAACTGCGAATCGAAGGTGACGAACTTGTATGATATTTGTCGGTAGTTCAGTTTCCGACTAAACATAATTTTTTTTTTTTATAAATTATGTTGCACATGTATATATTTCAGTATTTTTTTTAATTTAAATATTTTTTATGTATACAGATAAATGTATATGTACATGTACCTACGTATTATTCACACACAAACATTTTCATGCTATCTGAAGTCGAAAAATTCATTTTATATAGATTTTAAAATAAATTTATTGAAAAAAACTAGATAAATAATACTCTTTCTTAAAACTTTACTCAATCAAAGACTTTTTTTTAAAAAAGCAACAAAATGTTTTGTGTGCTTATTTACTAACTTAAATTAATATTAAAAGAAATTTTTTATCCAAAGTTATACAATCATAGAAACTTTTAATCATTTAATTTGTAATCTGTTTTATTCGTATTCATATAATAATCCGATATTAATTTTTAATATTAAAAAGAATATCTTTATGCATTAATTTAACAAAAAAGACTATATTTTTAATTTATAAAATTAATGGGGAATTATTATATAAATACGGAAAAAGCAGATTACAAACTGAATGAATTAATTTTTATAATTATGTAACTTTGGGTAAAAATTTTTTATTACTATTAATTTTTAGTTAAGGCGACTTCGGATTTTAGGTTAGGTTTTATTTTTGAGTTTACAAATTACTCTTTCAATATGTAAAATTTTTCAGATTTTTTAATTTTCCACCATTCTACGGATTATAATAAATGGTGGAAAATTAAAAAATTCAAAAAATTTTAGAAACTGAAAGAGTAATTTGTAAACTACAAAATGAAATCGAACCGAACTTCCGTAGTCGCCTTAATAAAAGAACACAAAATATTATGCTTTTTGAGGAAAAATCTTTTATTTGATAAAAGTCATGTATTCAAAACATTGTAAAGATATTTAGACTTTGTAATTAATTTATTTAATTTATAAAATTTTATTAAATTAACGACTTCCTCTTAAAAAAAAACATATTTGTTTGTGTTCTTTTTTATTAATTAAAATCAATAATAATAAAAATTCTTTATCGAAAGTTATACACAATTATAAAAAATTTTTAATCATTTAAAATGCAATATGTTTTACTTCATATTTAAATAATCTACCATAAATTTTGTAAATTAAAAAGAATATAAGACATTAATGTAATAGAAAAATATTAATAGAACAATATTTTTAATCTATAAAATTAATGTAAGGCAGAAACTACACCTGTACTCATAAATATTGCCTAAATTTTCATTTTATTGTAAAATTTTAGAAAAAAAAATGCATTAGCTTATAGTATGTACCAGGGTTGCAAATATTTAAATCATTTTGGGCTTTAAATAAATTTTAATTCACAAATCCTTTTTGAATTCGTGATTAGAGTTTTATTTAATTAACAATTCCTTTTAAATTAATAATTAAAAATATTTTAATTAACAAATCAAAATCTAATCGTGAATTGAAAAGGCTTTAATTAAAAAATCAAAAGGAATTCTTAATTAAATAAATTTCAATTAAGAAATCAAAATGTAATCGTGAATTGAAAGGGCTTTAATTACAAAATCAAAAGAAATTCTTAATCAAATAAATTTCAATTAAGAAATCAAAATTTAATCGTGAATTAAAAGGGCTTTAATTCCAAAATCAAAAGGAATCCTTAATTAAATAAATTTCAATTAAGAAATCAAAATGTAATCGTGAATTGAAAGGGCTTTAATTCCAAAATCAAAAGGAATTCTTAATTGAATAAATTTCAATTAAGAAATCAAAATTTAATCGTGAATTGAAAGGGCTTTAATTCCAAAATCAAAAGGAATCCTTAATTAAATAAATTTCAATTAAGAAATCAAAATGTAATCGTGAATTGAAAGAGCGTCAGTTATGATTATGATTTGTGAATTCTAGGGCTTTAATTAAAAATTCCATAATTCCTTTTTAATTAAACGTTTTAAAGGAATTTTTATCATATATATGTATATAGAAAAACAGATGTGGACGCGCACATACATACGCACCTGGGCTCATATATATGCAACATTTCGTGTCGACCCAAACGCACACATACAGACAAGTTGATATATATATGTATATATACATACATACATACATACATACGTGTTACATTCCACGTCAATTAGAACGCACCCACAGACAGGTTTATATATATGGGACATTTCATGCCAATGCGCATGCACACACACAGGATTATATATGTATATATATGTATATATATATATATATATATATATATATATATATACATGGGACATTTCGGGTCAACTCGTACGTACTCATAATCACAGGCTTCTCTATATATATGGAACATTTCATGACAACTCTCACATACCTATCCGAGTTCCTTCAGGTTCGCATATATGGGACGTTTCATGTCAATTTTCATTCATGCACACACACGTTAATATACATGGGATTTTTTATGTAAATTTCAACGTACACACATACAGGTTTATATATATATGACATTTCATGCCAATGCACACGCACACATACACACACACACAGCATTATATATATATATATATATGGGACATTTCATGTCAACTTGTACATACTCATAATCACAGGCTTATCTATATATATGGAACATTTCATGACAACTCTCACACACCTATCCGAGTTCTCAGGTTTTCATACATGGGACGTTTCGTGTCAATTTTCATTCATGCACACACACGTTGATATACATGGGATTTTTTCTGTAAATTTCAACGCACGCACATACAGATTTATATATATGGGACATTTCATGCGAATGCGCATGCACACACACAGGATTATATATATATATATATATATATATATATATATATATATATATATAAGGACATTTCATGTCAACTCGTATGTACTCATAATCACAGGCTTTTCTATATATATGGAACATTTCATGACAACTCTCACACACCTATCCGAGTTCCTTCAGGTTTACATATATGCGACGTTTCATGTCAATTTGCATTTATGCATACACGCTTTTATATACATGCGACTCTTCATGTCAACTCATGTGCGACCTTACTGACAGGTTTTTGCATATGTATATATGGTCCATTTCATATCAAATTGCTCACGTTCACCCGCAATTTTTTTGTTTATATATATATATATATATATATATATATATATATATATATATATATATGGGACGTTTCATGTCAACTTGCACGTACTGCAAGCACAGGTTTTTCTATATATATATGGGACATTTCATGACAATTTGTACACACCTATCTAAGTACCCTTAGGTTTATATATATGAAACGTTTCATGTCAATTCGCATGCATGCACACATGCGTTCATGTACGTTGGACTTTTCATGTCGACTTACAAGCATGATATAAACATATATATATATATATATACATGAGGGACATTTCATGTAGAATCGCACGTACACACACAGGTTTATTCAAGTTTATATGGAACATTTAATTTCAACTCATACGCACACGCACACGCTCACACATACAAACACATATTTAACTTTATATATATATATATATATATATATATATATATATATATATATATATATATATATATATATATATATAACATACTTTACCTTATCGATGTAAACAATATTTAAAAAATAGTTATTTATTATGCTGTGGTACCCACGATCGCCGTCTTTGGATACCTAGGTGTTAATGACAACTTAAACATCATCTACAGCTAAAACTTTTGAAATTCAACTTATAGTTTAATAACTACTTTGAAGTTGTTTCAAATGTTATCTAGCCAAACATGGATTTTCCGAGTAAGATAAACATTGTCTACAAGAATATCTTTTGAAATTTAGCCATTATTTATTAATAACATGTACGTTTCCCGAGATGACATCTCACAATATCCAGGTGATCCTGGCTACCTGGAAATCGTCTATATGAATGAATTTTAAAATTTTCCATACCGATTATGAAGTTTACAGATATTTGCAGGGACTACATCAAATGAAACTTGGAGATTCTTTTAGATTTCGATTCTAAGGTTGTTTGATTAGGTCGGAGAATACTTGGAAATAAAAAGATTTAAAAAAAACAATTGTTTAAGATTCATGCAAGTTCCATGAAATATGTTGATTTACTCGTAGTCGATACCCATATATAAAGATCATTCATACAAATCATCTCGCATATAAATTTGCGGTAGTATCCCTACTAATTTATGAATTTTTCGTTCGAATAATGCCAGCGAAATTTAACTTCGAGAAAGCATATTACTATTGTAATTAGTGAATAATTTTAACATTTTTTCATTAAACATCATTCCGATATACAGGTAATAAGCGCTATTATTTAAAAAATTTAAAAAAAGTTAATTTATTTATTTTATACTTTTTAGTCTATTTATTCAATTATTGTATTTTATTTTTAAAGCATGTTTTTAAAATTTTGTATTTTCTATTTTTAAGTTAAAATTGTTTTTATTATCATTTAGAGATACATTGCAACCAGACTTTTCGAAGATTACACTTAGGTACATCCGTTATCGGCGACTTGGTACTCCAGTTCGACCTCTTCATCCTAAATCATTATTATGCATTATAGATTCACTTTTAAACCTTGAATTAGGTTTTAGCAGCCCCGAAATCCCCCGGGGAACCCACCTCGACCCAGAGAAAGCCTCCCCACTTGTACTTCCTCGGAGACGACGTCCATGCGTATTCTGGACAACGTGCATCACTTTGTGGCAATTGTTTGATCTCAAATTCGGTTTTAGCAACCCTGAAAACCCCGAGAAACTCGCCTTGACCCAAAGAAAGCCTCCCCATTTATACTTCCTCGGAGATGACTTTTCACACCCATTATCATCGACCTGCATGTCCAGGTACCAAAATGACAACTGATTATTGTATTGTCATCCAAGACCAAAGTCTATGCCAATTGTCAGAATTTATATCTGTCAAAAAGTGCCTGAAATCGAGCGCGCAAGATTTGATTACAGACAGACAAACATGCAAACAGACATGAAGGCGAATATAAGAAAAGCGTATATAAAAAAATAATATTTACCTACGTTAAGTCTGCTTTGAGACTAATTAACTTTCGTTTTTATGACAAAAACAAGTAAATTGAATTTGAGAAAATTTCTATAAGTTACTTAAATTTATGAAAAAGTCAATATAAATCGTCATTTTTGCAGAATTATGAAGATTATGATTATTTTCGCGGAAATTATAATGTTATGGAAATTATTTATGGAAACGTTTTCGATTGGAAAATTTGTGATTATTGCAGTTGAATTTTGTTACATCATCATCAGTTATATCCTCGTTAAAATGACCCGAAAATTTCTAAGAGAATCGGAACAAATATTTTTCCGGTCTTTAAAGAATGTTTAAGAACTATTATGAAATGAAAATTGATAAATGTTTCAAGTTTTCCGAATCGTTCCGTCATTGAAATTTCAATTATAAGCCGTTACTCATAAAATTTGGAAAAGTCTATTGTATGCAACTATTTTTCCACTGATTCAGTTGTAATTTATAAAATTGTGAATTTGGGTGATTCATTATGTTTCTTTCCGTAATATTTATCTGATGTTGGAGCTACAGCAATCAAGTTTTGCTTTTTTTATTTCATTAATATCATTTTAAATTCGTAAATTAATAGTATATTGTGTAACGAGTAAGGTTTAGTTGACTATTGCGCACGAGGGCAAGTTGGCGCACGAGCGTAGCGAATAGCGCCATTGCCCGAGACTCTCTCTCTCTCTCATATCTGCCGTACGACTGACTCGCAATAGTATATTTCAATACTTTTTGGTACTATTATTTGTAATTAAATTACATACTTTTAGTTCACCAATTTCACGTTTATACGGAAGAATTACGATTTCGTTAATGTAAAAATAATACAAGAATAGATGATACGATTTACTTTGTCACAGGTTAAAGCGAGATAGAGTATAAAATTCATCATATGGTCGATGAGATACAGTATGAGGGCGCTGCGCTTGTATAAACCTTTGCGATTTTACATTAATTAACGCTTTTGCGTGACATTATTTTACAGAATGTAACGTATTTACGTGATTTAATACAAAATAATATTATACATAGCTGTGAAACACACGCCCTCAAAAAACAACACACGCAGCGCGCGCTATTAGCTACTTACTATCCCGAAAACGCATGCGCTATAGGCCGCTTACTCAGCACGGATGAGAAAAACAAATATAATGACTTGTCCGCACTAAAGCTATGTTAATACAATAATTTTTGTTAAAATAAAAAATCATTTAAACTTGTAAATTTTTTATGAACTTGGATTGAAATTATATCAAGCTCGACAAACCTAATCTTAAAATACGTTACATTGAAAGTTTGTATTATTACTTTTTATGTAGTATTTTCGTGGGTTTCTTGAGTTGTCCGCACTCGAGTTGAATCTTACAAATTTTTTTCTTTGTCGCAAAAAAATGTTATTAAACGCATTGTTTATTCATAACTTGGGATTGGAAATATTATTAGAAGACTGGAAGCTTCGTCATGCTCTTAAAAATAAAAATAATGTTATCTAATTTTAAAAATAATATTAATCTGAATAATATATCCTCATCAGATAAGTTATTGTAATTTATATATTTTTAGAACCTTTCCAATTTCATGTGTACCACTATGGTATTATATGGGGATATCCATCCAACTTTAAATTCTCTAGTAACAGGTCATTATTTAAACTAGGTTATAATCTTTTGTGCTATCCTGTAACTCTATTTCTGATGTATTTTGTAAATTTACACATAAGATAAATTACGGTAATTTTTTATGTGTAAAAATGAATGTTTCATAGAAATATCTACTGCGCCGTTTGTTAAACATTTACAAAATACATCAAAAATAGAGTTACAGGATAGCACAAAAGATTTGAACCTAGTTTAAACAATGTGCATCATGCGGTAACCCAGTAACAGCTGTAATAAGACCTGTTACTGTACAATTAAAAGTTTTGTGGATATCCCCATATATAAAAAAATATGATTATGACTTCTTCAGATTCTTTATGAATTTCTAATATATTGAATAGTGATTTTTGAAGGGCATATCATAGTATTAATTAAATTAACTTATTAATAAACTGAAAAATTGCCTAGTATTAATAAATTAGTGCGATTTATTGTATTTATTCACAAAAAAAATTTATAGCTTAGTCGTGTAAAATGGCTTTATTTCCACTATCAAACAATTCCATGGTATGCTTAACTATTTCAAGAGTTAAAAAAATTTAATAATATGTATATTTTTTTATAACTTCAAGATCGTTACTGAGAATCATAAATAATTTTCACGGTATTTTATTAATAGCAGGTCGTACATCTCTATCCTTTTATAATAAAAAAAATTCAATTTTCTGCAAAACCTTATGATTGTAGCAAAAAATAAGAAGAAAGCCCCATCTCGTATACTAAAAAGCAATATTTTCTCTTATGAGAAAAAATTATTTTTATTGCTTCATTTCAAAGAAAACTTTGAAAAACTGAATTGTCCATCCAAACCTCGATATTTTATGTTTTTCAAGGTTTTTTTCAAAAGAAATCGATAGAAAAATTTTTTCCTAATCAAAGAAAATATTGCTTTTTATGATACAAGATGGGGCTTTCTCTTTATTTTTTGCTAAAATTATTAGTTTTTGTAAAAAAATCAATTTTTTGATTACAATAGGACATATATACTCGACCTCCTCTTAAGGATCTTTAATAGCTATTAAACTCTTTACAAGATTGTAATAATTCATCTCGATTTACTTCCACAGAGTTCGTGAAGTTTCATTAACCTTTCAATCAATATACAGAAAATATAAATATTCATCCGTATTCTTAAATGATCTCATAGGAGTCGGTCTGTGGCTCATTCGGTAGAGCGTTGGATTCGTAATCTCGAGGTTCCGAGTTCGAATCCCGCTCTCGGCCGATTGATACAAGCACCACTGTACGTTACATGTGCTTTGTTCACAAACACACTTACGAGCTCCGTCGCTGATTAGCATAGCAATAATAGCATAGCATAAATATAGCGACGTTAAAAAAAAAAAAATGATCTCATAGATTTATAATCATTTATTTACCAATAATTTAATAAATATATTCATACGATGATAAAACGTGAAAAATATTTCTGAAGAATTTTTTAAAATACAATCTAGAAGGATTCTCCTGAAAACTTTACAGTGCTGTTCAATTCTAAAGCGATCTTAATTGTTCATTAATTGTGAATACGATAAAATTAAGGTTACTATTCCTTAGTAAAACTTAATGAATCAAAAAAGTTCAGAAGGTATCAACGAAAATCATGACAATTTTTTTCATAAGAGTTCACAAAGTTGTATTATGGACTGGTACCAAAAACCGCAAAAAATTAGAAAGGTTCTTTTACATCAGAATCTTTCCAAACCTTAATGTACATGTTCACCGGGGTATTTCACCTGAATACGGAGGACATTTATAACTAATATAGGTAGCTAGGAGAGTTTCCGTAGCCGATGGAGATCCACGGCTCCACCAAAGTTTTTTCTATGTATTTTGGTGCCTTGAACACGAATTTCGAGGGTGGATAGCTGGAAAATAGTTAGGAAAATCTCTAAAGTAAATTTTCTGGTTGTTAATTCTTCGCAGAAAAACATAATTTTTCGTGTTTTTCATCAAATATTAAGTCGAAAATATTCTTATCAATTTTGCCGTACATTGCACCATTTCTCTGTAAAAACATCATAAATATAAAAAAAAACTCATTTTGCCATTTTTAATGATTTTTTTTATTTTATTGCACTAATTATTGGTGACCAATATAATTAAGAATTTTTACATTTTAATTAGCTAAAATTATTCTTTAATCCACCAACTGTTGATAAAAAAAGAATGGTTTAGGCTGGTTGCGGTCTTCCTTTAATTTTTCACGAATAATTGAACCGCTTATTCAGAAAGTACCGCGCAACGGTGCTCACATGAAAAAGTCAGGTCGGAAAATAGGGAGATTGCTATAGTAACATTAAAGTCCACGGTTCCAAAAATTTTTTTATATATTTTGTCACTAAACATTAATTTAAAGGGGGTGAAGTTGGAAAATGTCCAGGAAAATTTGTATGATATAATTTCCAAAAATTTGAAAAGTCTATTTTTCAAATAAAAAACATTTTGTCGCTTATTTCATGCAATTTTCATGCCAAAGTTATAAAAAAGAATAAGTTTTATAATTTTTTTCAATTTTTCATATTAGAATGAGACTATTGTTACAGTGCAGCAGAGATTAGAATAGGATTTCCAAAAATTTTATTTCATTTGCTAAATTTATGTTATAATTTATAAATACGTTTAATTAATTGTTATTTGTATTTTAATCTTATTACATTTTTTACATGTAGAATTTTTGCTACAAAAACAATATGTACAGTACGCTATTCATTATTTTATGAAGTTTAAAAAACTTGTGTTTTTATAATTTATAAAATTTTTAACGAAGTACAATTTTTTTCTGTGAACTACTCTTTTACTGTTACATATTTTGTAAAAATATATCTTTTTAATAAAAAAAATAGGTATATGATTGATTGAAAATATTAATTTTAATTAATTTAATTTATGTATAACCCTGTTGAAAAAACTCACTGACATGGTAACATTTTTTTTTAACTATTAATAATTAAATTTATTGATTTGTTGATTGTAATTCTTTAATCATTTATTTTATTTCCGCAATTCAATCCAAAATATCCTTAATTTATAATCCTTCAGTTGAAAATTGAGGCAGCACACTAATTATAACACATCCAAAATAATTTATAGCAGCATCATCAGTGTCACAACCAAATTTTAAAATTGCTAAGCATAAACTTTTAAAACGAATGTCAGAAAAAAGTAATTAACATTGTAAAAGAATTTTTTTATTACAGATAACTATTATGGGAAAACTTTTTTGAAAATAAAATCATATAATCAAATTATCCATCAAAAAGTAAAACTATTCCTTAAAAATCTTTAAGATTTTTATCAGTATTAATATTAGCATTTTTTCCTAAATTAGAATTTTTTTTATTTCAAGTAACATAGAAAAAATAACCTGTTTGTGTAACTGATTAAAAACTGCTCACTTGTTTAAAAAAAAATCTGGTGGCACTCATATATATATATATATATATATATATATATATATATATATATACCTGTGTGTGTGTGTGTGTGCGCGCATGTGAATTGACATAAAATATCCCATGTATATGTATATACATATATTCATGAGCCCATGTGTGTGCGTGCATATGCCTTGACAGGAACAGCCCCATATATATATATATATATAAAAGAAAATATATACAAACTCAAGTACGTGTGTCATGCATGTAAATTGACATGAAACGTCCCGTGTATATAAACCTGTGTGTATGTGCGCGTGTGAATTAACATTAAATATCCCATGTATATGTGTACACAGATATACACACATATATATGTGTATATATATATATATATATATATATATATATATATATATATATATATATATATATATATATATTATAAGCCCATGTGTGTGCGTACATGCGAATGGACAGAAACGGTCCCATATATATAAACACAAATTTCAAATACATGTTTAGATGTGTTTGCGTGTTCGAGTTGACAAGATATGTCAAATATATGAAAACCGGTGCGTGCGTGTTGACATGATACGTCCCATATATGTGAACCTAAGGGCGCTTGGATAGGTGTGTTAGAGTTGTCATGAAATGTCCCATATATATAAACCTGTATAGGCGTGGGTAATAATTGACGTGAAAAATCCTATGTATATTAACGTGTGTGTGCATGCATGCAAATCGATATGAAATGTACCATATGTATAAACCTGTGTGTGTGTGCGTGCGTTCGAATTGACATTAAAAATCCCATGTACATTAACGTGTGTGTGCATGCATGCGCAACGACATGTACTGTCCCATATATATATATATATATATATATATATATATATATATATATATATATATATATAATAATAAATTATAATATATAAAAACCTGTAAACGACATGAAATATCTCATATATATATACCTGTATGTGCGTACGTTCCAATTGACGTGAAAAATCCAATATTTATTAAAGTATGTGTGCATGCATGCGAATTGACATGAAATGTCCCATATATATGTAAACCTGTGTGTGTGCGTTCGAATTGACGTGAAAAATCCTATATATATTAACGTGCGTGTGCATGCATGCGAATCGACATGAAATGTCCCATATATATATACATAAACCTAAGATTAGTAGGATGGGTGTGTGCGTGTTGTCATAAAATGTCCCACATATATAAAAAAGCCTGGCATTATGAGTATGTACGAGTTGACATGAAATGTCCCATATATAATCCTGTGTGTGTGTGTGTGTGTGTGTGTGTGTGTGTGTGTGCGTGCGCATTGGCATGAAATGTCCCATATATCTAAACCTGTAAATGCGTGCGTTCCAATTGACGTGAAAAATCCCATGTTTATTAAAGTCTGTGTGCATGCATGCGAATAGACATGAAATGTCCCATATATATAAACCTGTGTGTGTGCTTTCGAATTAACGTGAAAAATCCTATGTTTATTAACGTGCGTGTGCATGCATGCGAATCGACATGAAATGTCCCATATATGTAAATCTAAGGGTACACGAATGGGTGTGTGCGTGTTGTCATGAAATGTACCACATATAAAGAAAACCTGTACTTATGAGTACGTGCTAACCGACATGAAATATTCCATGTATGTATGTATGTATATATATATACATATATATAAACCAAAATATATACGGGTCGACGGGTGCAAGTTGACATGAAACGGACCATGTATATATATATATATATATCAACTTGTCCGTATGTGTGCGTGTGGGTCGACATGAAATGTTGCATATATATGAGCCTAGGTGCGTATGTATGTGCGCGTCCACATATGTTTTTCTATATACATATATATGATACAAATTCCTTAGTACGTTTAATTAAAAAGGAATTGTGGAATTTTTAATTAAAGCCCTCGAATTCACAAATCATAATCATAACTGACGCTCTTTTAATTCACGATTACATTTTGATTTCTTAATTGAAATTTATTTAATTAAGGATTCCTTTTGATTTCGGAATTAAAGCCCTTTCAATTCACGATTAAATTTTGATTTCTTAATTGAAATTTATTTAATTAAGAATTCCTTTTGATTTTGGAATTAAAGCCCTTTCAATTCACGATTACATTTTGATTTCTTAATTGAAATTTATTTAATTAAGGATTCCTTTTGATTTTGGAATTAAAGCCCTTTCAATTCACGATTAAATTTTGATTTCTTAATTGAAATTTATTTAATTAAGAATTCCTTTTGATTTTGTAATTAAAGCCCTTTCAATTCACGATTACATTTTGATTTCTTAATTGAAATTTATTTAAGTGAGAATTCCTTTTGATTTTTTAATTAAAGCCTTTTCAATTCACGATTAGATTTTCATTTGTTAATTAAAATATTTTTAATTATTAATTTAAAAGGAATTGTTAATTAAATAAAACTTTAATTACAAATTCAAAAATGATTCGTGATTCAAATAATTTTTAATTACTTTTTTCGCAACCTTGGTATGTACCATGAAGATTATTCTATACATTTTTTTTATAAATTCATTTATCAGTTATTTAAAATGTTGAAGTCCAATGATGTATATAAAAATTATTCGATTTTGTACCAGGAATACAAAATTCCTATACACAAAGGAATAAATTTATTTAAAATTCAACTGAATAATTTTCATGATATTTACTACAAACTAATGTATTTTTTTCTGAAACTTTGCAATAACTTTCCGTGAACATTAATACATCCTCCCTGTAATATTCTGTGAAAGTCTGCAAAAAGTTTGAATAGAATTTTCCGCAAAATGTTACTGCAAGCTTCCTGCAAAATGTAAAGTAATCTTCCAAATAATATTCGGATATAACTTTTCGGAAGCTTACTGGAAGCTATCTTGTAATATTCCATTTGGCCCTCATGGAATATTACATGTAAGCTTCCCTGAACCTTCCGTAAGGCTTACATAAAAGATTCCAATGAAATCATCCTGAAACTTTTATTTAGCTTCCGAAATGCTTACGGGAAATCTTCCTGATAAGTTACTGGTAACCTTTCGTAAACAATAAAATATTTTTCCTATAACATTTCACGGAAGGCTGCAGGAAGTTTGAATGGAATCTTCCACAAAATATTACTGGAAGCTTCCTGCAAGATATAATGTAATCTCCTGAATAACGTTTCTGTAATATTGCATGTAATCTTTTAGAAAGCTTACTGGAAGCTATTTTGTAATGTTTCATTTAGCCCTCATGGAATATTACATGTTAGCTTCTCTGAACCTTCCGTAAAGCTTATATGAAACATTCCAATGGAAGCTTCCCGAAACTTTCATTTAGCTTTTGGGAAGCTTACAGGAAATCTTCCTGATAAGTTACTGGTAACCTTTCGTAAACAATAAAATATTTTTCCTATAACATTCCACGGAAGGCTGCAGGAAGTTTGAATGGAATCTTCCACAAAATATTACTGGAAGCTTCCTGCAAGATATAATGTAATCTCCTGAATAACGTTTCTGTAATATTGCATGTAATCTTTCAGAAAGCTTACTGGAAGCTATTTTGTAATGTTTCATTTAGCCCTCATGGAATATTACATGTAAGCTTCCCTGAACATTCCGTAAGGCTTACATGAAAGATTCCAATGGAAGCTTCTCGAAACTTTCATTTAGCTTCCAGGAAGCTTGCTAGAAGCTTACATTGGAATCTTTCGATGGAAGCTTCCCGAATCTTTCGTGCTATGTGGGAAATTATCAATATTTTGTTATCAACATTTTAAAAGTGTTTTATCGATACCTTATGAATTTCGTTGATTTCAATCTTTCTAATCCTTTTTGTTGTATTCTTTAATAGAATCTAGTTTATTTTTAAGCCACATAACTTTTCTCAATATTTTTCAGTCATTGACTACTTTTTCACAAATCACTAAAATCTCCTTAGCTTTAGTGATTTATTATCAGCTGCACTAAACATTGTAAATAATTTATATAAGAACTGATATAATCTTGTAAAACTTCTACTCACATTTAAATTTTCACATTATCTTCATTTTTAAGTTGGATCATCAACAACAATTTCTTGAAATATTTCTTTCGCATTAATCAGTCCGTTTTTTGTATCTCGCGTAAAATTAGCCAAATAAAGGACTTGCGAATTGCTATCCCACTTCTGATGTCAAAATCAATCAAATAGAAGAAATAAGGTACAAATAAAAAACTCTGATTTTGTGTATAATGAAAATATATTCTTTGTAAGTGTTGAGTTGATTGGTTGTACATACACTGCAAATTTAAGTGTGTTATTTTAACACACTTACGTGTGTAATTCGGCTGTCGCCATTTTTACACACTTTTTTGTGTGTTAAATCCATCACTCGTTTTAGATGTTTAATTTAACACACGTAAACGTGTAAATTCAAACGTATAAAACGTGTAATAGATTAAAATACATTAAAAATTAAAAATTATTTTTGAGGGTATTTCAATTTTTTCTGTTGGAATTTTTTAATTTTGATGTGCAATTATGTGGAGAATTAACCTATTAAAATTATATCGCCTATAAAAACGCTTAAAAAATTTTCGACCTGACTCGGGCGCGAACTCACGACCTTCGGGACGCGAGGCATCGACGCTACCTATTACGCTACGGAACGCTTGTTATGAATCATGATAATTTCTTATATTTATGGTTTATTAATATAAAAATTTCATTATTTTTAAACAGTTCTAAATTTAAATTAAATAAATAAGAATAATCATGAGTAATTAATATTAATTAAAAAAAATAAAGATCAGTAGAATAATTTTTCTTGTATAAAAAAAATAATTTTTTATGAAAAGAATATCTAATTTCTTATTTATTAAAAATTTAATTTTTCATCAAATAAACAATTATTTTTTTACAAAAAAATAAACATATATGAAAAATTTATTATTAAATAATTTATTTGATAAGGTTAGCATTAATTACTGAATTTTATATAATTAATTTAATAGATGCATTCGATTCAATAAAATTATTTTTTTTCATATAAAAAATTTTAATTGAACTTCTTATTAAATAATAAAATATTACCATCAATTACTTAAGGCAATTAAAAGAAAAGACTATATAAAATTTAAAATATTGAATATTGTAGTTCTAATACAATTTAATATTAAAATATATATTTTTAGAAAAATTTTGATTAAAAATTATTTATGTTGTACTGTAACTACCTGAAAATTAATCTACTTTACTAATGTAAAATAAAAATGAATCACAGTAAATATATTAATGTACAAATATAAATTTTAAACACATAGATGTGTATATTTACGCATTTATGTGTGTAAATTTTCACACTAAACAGATCATGTGTGTAAAATTACTCATAAAATGTGTGTACTAATACTTTTACGCACATAAGTGCGTTTTTTTACACACATAATAGAATTTACACACTAAAACGTGTAAAAGTACTCACTATCAGTGTGTGAATTAACACACATGAATTTGCAGTGTAGAGCCTTGACAATTGAACTGTAGTTGATGAAGGCCTGAACTCGACTAGCTCGTTCGTTTATCCCTTACAGCCCCTTTCCTTTGAGCTGTTCAGTATGTCCACTTTTTTCTTAGGCCTCACATGTTTATACTTCTCGGTTTTCCTCAGGTCACATTATTGGCTACTACAAAGGCCGGTGTTATAAAAATCATGTGCTGCCTGTCCCTTGTTTATTGTATTACGGCCATTTAGGATATCAGTGTTGTGCATAGATGTGTAAGCTCCTTGAATGAATAACGCGCAGTCTTCATACACTAAGAGAAATATTTAATATATCATTGCGAAATTTAATTGAATCAATGAAATTTCGCAATGATATATTAAATATCTCTCTCAGTGTATATAAAAATTCAAGGTTATTAATATTAATAATGCTAAAGGAATGGCCATGAAATGTTAAAAACAGTGTTTCCATTACTACTAGTCATAAAATGGTAAAAAAAACGTTTCGATTTTTACCAGGGTGTAAATAACTGTAAATAACTGTTAATAACTGCAAACAACTATAAATAATAGTCAATAATAGAAAATAACTGTAAATAACTATTATTCATGTCTCAATTCTGACATTTTTTAACAGTTATTTACAATCATTTACTATTATTTACAGTTATCCATAGAAATTATTCCCATATGGGCATTCCTCGTAGAAAATTGATCATAATTATAAGCATAATTGATGGCCAACGGATATTAAAATGACACTTATCTGAAAATTCTAGAAATACTTTTAAAAAAATTTCTATCATCTGTTGACCATCAATTATGCTTATAATTATGATCAATTTTCTACCAGGGATCAAATTGATTTTATTGCATTCAATAATTATTTAATTATTTTGATAAAATTGTTATATTAAATTTAAAAAATTTTAAACAGTTTGATTAAATAGATCATTTATTCAAACTATAAAAATATTTTGTTAATGTAAATAAAATACTTTTATAGCACTGCGAGAGCTAAATTCGCACGAAGTTTGCGCTTTATAGGGAACTAAATTTAAGATTATTAAACCGTGTAAAAAAGTATTACTGTGAGAATTCTGTCACTTTTTCACACTTGTAAGGAACCGAGGAAACTGAACCATACGGATTCAGTAAGTGGAAGTGAGAACGTGCAGGAACCTCGTAAGAAAGAAAGAGGAAGACTACTCGCTCCGTATTTACTTTTGAGTCCCCACTCCATGACTGCTCAATGTTTTAGGTCACTAGTCTTTCTCTTTCTTTCTCGGGAGGTTCCCGTACGTTCTCTATACGTATTTAAGCAACGCGCATGCGCACCCAGAGCAACAAAAGATACATGAGTATGTGAAGTAGCTCTTTTATCTATAATGTTTCACATGACATAAAATTTTAAATTTAATATTTAAAAAGTGTGCAAATTTGATAATTTAGAATAAATAAGTTTTTGTTTGTATTGAATTATAATTTTTGCTTTTGTCATCAATTTTTTATGAAATTTTAAAATTATTATTTAAAATGTATGCAAATTTGATAATTTAAAATTATCATTAGGGGAGGGCATAGTTTTGGTGTGATGTGGCATTCGTTTTTATTTACGAATTATCATTCACGTAGTGCATTGATTTCTAGAATACAAAATACGTGTAGCGGATTTATCTCACACGTGTTATAAAATAATATAAGATACTCATGCACTCAATAAACGACACTACCGTATCGCCCTCTGCTGCGCTCGGGCGTTAACTATGCACCGTCTAATAATGTTCTATTTATTGCACACGTATCTTAAGAGGAGGTCAAGTATATCTGTCCTTTTCTAATCAAAGAATTGATATTTTTTTAGACTAATAATTGCAGCAAAAAATGAGGAGATAACCCCATTTTGTATCATAAAAAGCAATATTTTCTTTGATAAGGAAAAATTATTTTTATCGATTTGTTTTGAAGAAAACCTTGAAAAACTTAAAACATGGAGGTTAGGATGGACAATTCAGTTTTTTAAAGTTCTCTTAAAAACGAATCGATAAAAATAATTTTTCCTTATAAAAGAAAATATTGTTTTTTATTATACGAGATGGGACTTTCTTCTTATTTTTTGCTACAATTATTAAGTTTTGCAGAAGAATTAATTTTTTGGTTAGAAAAGGATAGAGATATACGACCTGCTCTTAATGTACTATTTTCATTTTGAATAAATTTTTTTTCATCGTAACAATTTGATTACTCACAAGTAATTTAGTCAACTTAAATAATAAGTTTTTTGATTCGAATAAATAATTTTTTCAATTTAACTAAATATTTATTATATTAATTATCATTAAAAAAAATGAAGTCATTTATTTTAAATAAATGATTTTATTGACACAACAAATTAATTATTTAAATTAAATAAACATTATTTTAATTAAATGAATGAGAATTCGAATAAACAGTTTTCTCATTTCGACTAAATAATTTATTTGAATCAAATAAACAGTTATTTAATTTAAATAAATAATAATCAAATAAATACATTTATTTGAATTAAATAAATTTTTTTCCTGTGTACAAATATTCTTAATAATTATATCTCTTTTGCTGAACTTTTAATTTTCAATGACAAAAATTAATATTTAATTAAAAAATGAAAGATTTGATTAGAAATGAATAGCAAATTGGACTTGTCATATCAATTACAAAAAAGCATCTCATTGCTCAGAAATTATAATACGTGCTATAATAACTGAAGCGATGTATAAACAATATGGAAAATTTTGATTTATTTTCAGTTTGATCATTTATTTTAGATAATAACTTTCTATATACAGTAAGGTTATAAGGAAAGTATCCATATATACTAGAACGAAGTAAACACAAAGTGGGTAGTCCTTCTCTTTTATACTAACGAGTTTCCCTAAACTCTATCATTTATACAATAAGGTTACGAGGAAAGTATCTATACGAAATTGCTGGGAGTAAGCGAGAGCGTATTATCAACGTTTTAGGGCATAAATATTCTTGTTCCCCTTATGATTGAGATATAAAGAGAATAACAGTAATGGTAACATTAATAATCTTACAACGTAGATAAAAGACGTGCATTTAATCTTTTTATGAAAAAAATGTATATAAAAGCGTTTGAATAAAATTAAAAATAAAGAAAAATAATTAATACTTCAATTGATACAAGTAAGCTGCATAAAGCCCAATAAACATAGACCATAATATGTAAATTTGCTAGTGACACGATTGTAGTCTCCTTAAAGATCACCTTTTAGTTTTTGGAAAGATAGCATTGCTTTAAGTTGATAGGAACGAAGTTGGGAGCAATAGGTTCTTTTTCCTTTCTCTTTTTCTGTATACCAAGCTCTCGAGAACTCTTGTCTTTCACACCGCTGTGGTCGCAACTGTATGTTGGCAGTGGGTCCTCGCAAGTTCGTCTTAGACAATCGTTTAACAGTCTGCCTGTTTCTACGGCGTCTTTCACGCATACCGTTGATTTGTCAACGTGATTTATTAAATATAACCCCATTCTTATCGGATAGATTTTCAGCTAAAAAGCTGCGTGCAGTTTTGTTAAAAAAGTAACATCCAAGAAAGAAAGTGTAAAAATATCAAGCAAACAATATGCGCTTCCAATTCGGAAGTGCTTTTATCTTGTAAGTGATATTTTATTATTTTCCTTCTTATTAACTTAAAATCAATGATTCTTCTTTTGATTTAGTTATTTTACTAAAATCTCAAATGCATTTTTATTTATAAGAACTTAAAATACATTCTTATTTAAAGTAAATAGATGTGAGAAGAATAGAAATTGTGTATAAAAGCAATGTATATGGCTCTCTTCACCGGCTTTCTCTGCCTTTTTCTCTTCCACTCCCACTCTCCCCTCTTTCTATGTCTCTCACTAAGGTTCTTTTATTATAAAGATTAAATCGTTTCTTGAGTAGCATAGACACGTAGATAATCTAAGCATTAAACATTTAAAAATCGCGGGAGTTACGCAGCTATATGACGCATGCGCATCTAATTATTTCATTACAGCATACTGTTAGTAATTTTCATAATATATTATCAAAAAATGCAAATTTTCCAGTCTCACCCGTTGCCAACATCTACAGATCCAACGTAACTTTCACTCAATATATATTTCACTGTAAATATAAATTCCTATTACTAATTTATTAGGTGCTAGAAAACAAGATGATCATTTTCATTTTTAAAGGTGATCATTTTCTAGTGGAAAAATATATTTTATTGAAAAAAACTATTAACGGTAGCCAAAAGCGAAGGGACAGATTCATCTCATACAATAAAAAATAAATTTTTTTTTTATAAAAAAAAATTGATTTTATTAATTTTATTTATTTTAGAAAATCATATTGCTTGTCCCAATCTCTTAAATTTTTCAAAACATTTTTTTGAAACAAACCCATGAATTTTCTCTAATTGAAGGTTATTATTTTTTATAATATGAGAGTTGCCGATGTGGATGTGACAAGAAAAGATATACGACAATTATTAAAGAGTGATTAATACAGTATAGTGCTTCCACAATACAAGACAATTCAATAATTTATGAAATATTGTATCGTTTCTTGATTAATATTGACAAATGAATTATTGTTTCTTATCACCCGATTCTCGAATTACAAAATATCGTTATTGTCTTGTCTTATTCCAATATTTTAACAATAAATCTTGGTCTCGTGTAACATATATTATTTTTTTAATATGTAAATTAAAAAAACACACAACTTTTAAAGGATTAATTTGTTCAAATCACTCAACAATATTAATGAAAATCATACATGTTAAAGTCATATATTAATGAAAATATTGAAAATTTATAGAATAATTCGTTTATTTTTAATTAGAAATTTATTTCCATGAAAACTTGATTTTAGAACATTAAATATCTTAAATTAGAATAATTTTATTATAATATTAAATAGGTACTTGGCATATTGATTTTTTTAATTCACTTTTCATCCAAGAACGTGTACATAACATTATTCTTATAGATTTATAACTCAAAGAACACCTTTTTTGTGTTACAATAGATGAAGCATCCGAAAATAAACGTTCAACTGGAACTGAACTAGCCTGTATGCTTAAAATGTCCCTTGCCATTCTTGAAAGTATAGGATAAGTAGAAACATGATCTTTCCACCATTTTAAAACATCTGTATTCATAGGAGCTCTGGATGAATCGACGTATTCTGTAATTTCTTTTTTCCAATTTGATTGATTATCATTTGGTAGGTAAATAAAGCTAAAGTCTAAACAATCCTCTTCAGGGACACTACCTTTTTCTATCTCTTTAAGGTTACACAATTTGTCATAATAAATTTCTTTATAAATGTTTTCAAATTTGATCACGGTATCTTTTTTCAATTCACGGCCCCAACTTGTAGAATCAAAACTACAAATTTTATGTCGAGGATCCAAGATTAATGAAATAGTATATATCCAATTAAATTTCCTATAATGATGTACAATCTTATCTCTTCCAGCTTGAAAAGCAAGTAATAATTTTTCATCATTGATGTTACGATCAATTTTTTCATCTAAATTCTTAGTAATGGTTTCAATTTTATCCAAAAGGACATTAAATGCTACAACAGCTGATGGCAAAGTTTCTTTCTTTTCTGCAGATACTATTTTGGAAACTATCTTGAAATATTTTAAAAACTGTAATAGATTTTCAATGATATGCCACTCTGATTTTTCTAATTTAAATTGTTTAATATCTATACAATGATCCCAAAGCATCACTAAACTTTTTTTCAACTTGATGAAATTTCCCAACATGTCATAAGTGCTATTCCATCTGGTGGATACATCTAAAATTGGTTTGACGTAGTCAACACTTACAGGCACGCAAAAATTTTTTAATTTATTTTCCAGAACTTCAGAATGCCTTATTTTTTTGCATGTTGCTCTTACTTTAGAAATTGTATTAGTAACTGTATCTTGAAGTTGTTGATTGTCATTTTCAATTTCTTCACTTTCATGTTCAAAATCCAAACAATCGTCTGCATCGTAATCAATATCATCGACTATTAATTTAGAGTTGTTACTAGTAATATTAATCAACCTAAGGACATCTTGAACACCTAAATTGAGAATGTGCGCAAGACAACGAAAATGTCGATCTTCGTTATCAAATTCTATATTTTCGTTTTCTAATAAGTGGTGTAATTCTTTCAAAAAAACTGTGTTTGCTGATACATTATCGACCGTAATACCTTGAATTTTTTTTCGATTTCAAAAAATTTTACTGTTTTAAAAAATAATTGAGCAATATCTATGCCTTTATGCTTTCCGTTCGATTCAATAAAATCTAAAGCGATTGACTGTAAATGCCAATTTTCATCGATGAAATGAATAGTAACACCGTAATAAGATTTAAAACTTTTAGATGACCATGCATCAACAGTAAAAGAGAATTTCGAACTATTATTTTTCAAAATAACTTTCAAATTTTCTTGCATTTGTGAAAATTCAACATCTGCTTTATCGCGCATAGAAGTTTTTTTTGGCATTTTTTCATTCTTATTTATTATACGAAAATAATTTTGCGTAACTTCATCATCAAAAAATTGTAAGGTAAGTTTTTAAAAGCTAACCAACATGTATTTATTCTGTTCATATCAATCTCCATCTCTTTTGATTCCTGCAATGATAAATATATTATTACTGATTAATATATTTATTTATTCAACTAAAAAATAAATTACTTAGTTTAACACAATGTAATACATGTTTGAATATGGTTTTGAATTAGTACATTTTGTAACAGATATGAAAAGGCTTCATTTACGAAACGAGTTTCGTAAAAAAGCCTTTTTATACCAGTTGCAAACCGTATTTTTTGCCATGAGAGCCAAGAAAGAGCAACAAAGTTGCGATTTTGGGGTTAGAATGGCAAAAAATATTTTAGCACTTCGACGGTGGCTTAGAAAAAAATATTTTTCAATTATCGGCTCAAAGGATTAATATTTTATTTTTGTTTAAAAACAGATGGTTGATTCTTACTTAGAAAGAGATATTAAAAAAAATATTCGAAAAATTATGGTAACGTAATTAATATCACGTGCTCAATTAATTAATAATATTTATTTTCAAAAATGAAATATCAGCTTTTTCAATTAAAAATGTGACAACACTTTTTTCCAAACGAAACTTAAAAAATATTTTTTTCAACCATAAATAAAATAACACATCTCTTTAACCGGAAATGAGAAAACACCTTCCAGTCAATCATCAATTTAGAATTAAAAAGCTTGTGTTTGATTATAAATTTTTTTATCAGAATAAACACGATCCAAACTTATTTCTACGAAAGTATACTTACTTTAAAACACTCATTAATAGTTCTTTGTTGATTTGGTGTACATGTAGGAAATAATTCTACGTATTGTTCATTGTGAAAAATATCTAAATGACTTTTCATTCCACTCGTATTTCCGTTTTTCCTTTTAATAATTTTATTAATATTCTTTTTTTGACAAAGAAGACATACACCTTCTTTTACATTATTCGAAATCTGATGATGAAAATATTTTTCATAATTCACTCTACCCTTATTCACTTTTATTTCATTTACTTCAGTAGTAGTTAAATCACTGGGCCCACTTTCTTCACTAGAATCTTTTTTTAACTGTTTATTTACTGGAGATTCTTCGTGTATAACTTGAGATCTTTTCATTTTTAATTCAATTTTAATTTATAAAAAAAGAAACAAAATCTTCTAAAAATCAGGATTTTCAATTTTCTTATTAGTACACGTGTCTTATAAAAATTAACCAACATTAACTAGGAAAAAAAGAATAAAGAATGTATACACGTGTCAAATGTCAAAAAAGGACTTTAGAAAAACTACAATTTATGTCATCGAGACGGCGCTAAAGCGGCGTAATAGGTGGCGCCGTTGGGTATATATACACGCATTCCTAAACGTAGTGGGGATGGGCTTGAGAGAAAAGGAGAAAGAGAGAGAGAGAGAGAGTAAGGAATATAAGTGTGTGTATAATATTCGTAGCAGCTAACAGTATGATATGTATATACATATCTATACTATCTATAGAATGAGGCGCAACGATCAGTTTTCATTCCTTAAGTCCCGATGCCGGCTAACCTTCCGTAAGAAACATAGCCTCAAAAACAAGACCAAGAATATCGCAACATCTTGAACGAAAAATCTTGTTAAAGTTACATTCTCGTACTAGACTACTTGGTATTGTCTTGGGTAATACTTATCTTTATCGTTGTTGATATTGTCTTGATGTTCAAGACAAAACAAGACAATATCGATATTTCCTTGAATATTGTGGCAGCCCTAATACAGTACTAGCACGAAATTTTGTACTCCTCTTCAAGAATCGATTTCGATATCCATAATCTTAGTATTGTATTTTCCAATCTTTCTAATGATACTGAAGCATTCTAATATTACTACATGCTTCAGAAAATTTCTTCATTGTGAAATGTAATTTCTTATAAGGATAGATATAAAATAAACACTACACCTGTAGTTATGAAAACTGACTTCATTTTTGATTGATTTTTATTTCATTGCAAGATTATATAGTCCAAGCGGGATCTCCATTGAGGTGCACGGAAAAAGGTAAATACCATTAAAATCAATACTACACGTAGTATGTATTATTTCTGTGATAAAGTATTGAAAAAAAAATGTAATAGTATAATTTTAATCAATACTATACTTCAAATTTTAACTACTAATGCTGGCATAACTATATTACGAACTGAGTGCATGAATTTCCGCTACGTAGTACCTATTTTTTCGGTACTAGGACTGATATTTCACCTATCCGATCCAGGGGTAAAATTTTGCAGAGAATATAATTGCTATATATAGAACTGATTTTCCCATACTAGAATTAAAAATTGATGATTCTAAAATCATTTTTATAATATATAACCCTTTTAAATTACTAATAATTAATTTTCAACTTAACAGGATGTCAGAGCTGTTAGAATCGATTTTTGCTTTTTTTATTTTGTTGACATCTTTTTAAATTCATTAATCAAACAAATATTCTAACTTATCCGCGCTATAGCTATGTTAGTACAATTATTTTTGTTAAAATAAAAAGTCATTTGAATTTATTTCTTTTATAAACTTGGATTGAAAGTTAGATCAAGCTTGACAAACCTAACCTCGAAATACTATACATCGTAAGTTTGTATATAACTTTTTATGTATAGCATCCCGGTGGATTTCATGAGTTGTCCGCACTCAAGCTTAATCTTACAAATTTCTTTATTGTAGCAAAAAAATTCATCTGCTTTTTCCCGTTTATAATAATCAACTAAAGTTTAAAATTAATAATTAGTAATTTGAAATTTTTACATATTATATGATCGATATTATATTTATTGATTGCTACAAATTTTTATGCAATTTAATGGTTTTTACATTATGATAAATTAGCTGTATTGAAGTTTCATATTCGACAGCGCCGCAGTAAATATTGTATAGGTACTATGTTAGTAAAAGATAATTTAGTCCCGTAGTACGGAAAAATTCGGTACTATACCACACAATTCTTGGGACGAGTCGCGTTAAAAAATGTACTTATATAGGTCGTTTTAAAATATATACTGAGTATCAATTAAAAAACGACTGGTAATATTCTTTCTAGTACTGACTCAAATTAGTACATTCTTTTCAGGTATTTTCCTTTTTCCGTGTGGCTGTTTTGAGTTGCAACCAAGATTTTTATTGGAACTTCTCCAAAATATGTTGCAAATGAGAATTTTGATATGCGCCAGCTCAAAAACGTATGCTAAATTCAGGAGAAATGTTTAACGGCATGTCGGAGCTGCAGCAATCGAGTTTTGCTTTTTTTATTTTATCAATTTCTTTTTAAATTCTTAAATTAAACAAATATAATGACTTGTCCGCACTAAAGCTATATTTATACAATAATTTTTGTTAAAATAAAAAATCATTTGGACTTGTTATTTTTTTATGAGCTTGGATTGGAAATTACATATCAAACTCGACAAACCTAACCTTAAAATACGACATATTGAAAATTTGTATTATAACTTTGTATGTATAATATTTTGGTGGATTTCTTGAGTTGTCCGCACTAGAGTTTAATCTTACAAATTTTTTCTTTGTAGCAAAGAAACTCGATTAAGCGCATCGTTTATTCATAAGTTAAGATTGGAAATATTATTAGAAGGCGGACAGCTTCGTCATGCTCTTAAGTAAAAAATTATCGTATAGCTTTGTTTTTGTCTAATCTAAATTTTCGTTATAATTAATGAATTAAATGTGTATGTACAAACGTAGGGGCTGAGCGCTGTCGAGCAAAAAACGAGCAAAGAATTCTATTCTATGAAAAAATATAAAATTTTCATTATTTTCCGAGTATAGTCCGAAACGGAAAAAACAGTTGAACTTGACTTTATTATTTCCGTTTCGGACTATACTCGGAAAATAATGAAAATTTTATATTTTTTCATAGAATAGAATCCTTCGCTCGCTTTTTGCTCTGGAGCGCTCAGCTCCTACATTCAACATTTAATTTATACATATTAATGTAGATATGGTATGTAAGGTATGTAGATATTAAATAACATTTAATATCTACATACAAATATTTAATTTATTAATTATAACGAAAATTTAGATTAGACAAGGACAGAGCTATACAGCCGACTATTGAGGATTTTTTGTTTTTCAAACCTGAATATCTCGATACGTATTATATCTAAGTTAAAAATTGACAAGAGTAAATTTATTCGCGATAAAATTTCCTAACAAGATATGTTTTTTCGATTACTAAAGAAAAATTTTTCGCACCATAAAAATGAAAATTTGTGAGAAAAAAGGTTAAAAAATTATCTTTCGGTAAATTGCTCGTACACAGTAAAAAATTTTTTGACACTCCGTGCGAGAAGCTCGATTCCACGCACGCTGTACAAAGTGACACGTGCGAAAATGGAGCTTCTCACACGTCGTGTCAAAAAATAGTGTTCGATACTCGTGCGAGAAAGTGATTTCTTACTCGTGTGACCTTTTCACCCTCGCTTCGCTCGGGCGCAAACCGCCACACGAGTAAAAAATCACTTTATCGCACTAGTACCGAAATATACTATTCTGATAACTATACCAGTTTCCTGTACATAATTACATGTTTTAGCGATATAAGGTTACATTTTTATGTAACTTTACATCGCTGGGCATAGGTCCTACTATAGTTGCGGTATTTTCCCCGTGCTCAGCAGTGTAATGTTACAGTCAGTATCGACATGGCTGTTCGGTAAAAATACATGACATACGTGAACTTCCGCGACAACAGAAACACATTTTAAACACAATAAGAAATATTTTATTCTTACTAATTGATGTTTAACATAAAGTTATTAAATAATCTTTTCAAATTTCATTGTGTCATAAGTAATAAACGTTCAACGTATATTTTTTATTAAATTATATCGAATGTAGGTTAGAAACGATGGATTATGTAATTTTACCGGTTTTCATGTGTATTTAAAACGCTCACCGAGAGTCCCGATACTTACCATGCTCAGCGATGTAAAGTTCTGAAAAATTTTTTACAGTTTAGGAAAATAAAGAAAGCATTTCATACTTTTAAAAATTTGTAAGAAAAAATTTAGTTATCACGAAAATGGCGTAAGTTCCCTATTTAAAAAAAACACGTGTTTTTGGCATGTGAAAAAAACACGTGTAAAATACACGTGTTTTTTTACATGTAAAATTTGCGTGTTTTTTCACGCATATTTTTCATGTGTTTTTTTCACGTGTATTTTGCAGGTGTATTTCTCACATATTTTTTCATTAGCTTTTCGAAGAGCTTCTACCGTCTGGTCTCTTATATCTACGTCTTCCAGATTTGTGTAAGGGATGACAAAACTTAGAAAAACGCCACCTAGCGACTTAAATCGCTATTAATGATCGATTACGTCGGTTTGACTTTAAGTCACTAGGTGGCGTTTTTCTAAGTTTTGTCATCCCTTACACAAATTTGGAAGACGCAGATATAAGAGGCCGGACAGTAGAAGCTCTTCGAAAAGCTATAAAAAAATATGTGAAACATACACGTGGAAAAAAATACGTGAAAAATATACTTGAAAAAACACACAAATTTTACATGTAAAAAACACGTGTATTTTACACGTGTTTTTGGCACGTGCCGAAAACACGTGTTTTATTTTAATAGGGTTGGAACACAATATTTTTTATCGTTTTTGCACAATAATTTTGCAATTAAGGTCACTCCGAAAAATCTGAAAATTTTGAAAATCTTACTGATTGCTAAATACAAACTTGTATTAGTCGCTGATTTTTTTACGTATAGAAAAGCATTTATTTTCAAACCCATTTTGAAAAATTAAAATCGGTTAATTAGGAGAGGCTAGGGAATTTTTTTCAAATTGTTAATTTTTTCTCAATAAAAAAATACAATATCTTCACGAATTCTAAATCCATCAATTTGAAAATTCATATGCTAAAAGTAGGGGAGACGGGCTAGTTGTCAATTTTTTTAAATTTGAATTTTTTGTGCAGAAACTATATGACCTTAGAAAAAATAAAAAGCACTTTTAAAAGTACTCCGTTATATCAACATTTGAGAATTTTTTGAGAAACGAAAATCTAATGACAAGTGAATTATGAAAGAGTATTTTGAGACACATTTTTATGCCAACTGGGCAAAATCTTGGGGTAAATTGTCTGAGGGTTAGGAGTAATTTGGCAAATAAACTATTAAAAGCAGGTAGAGTATATCTGTCTTTTTCTAATCCAAGAATAGATTTTTTTTACAAAAACTAACAATTTTAGCAAAAAATAAAGAGAAAGCCACATCTCGTATAGAAAAAATTAATACTTTCATTAAGGCGACTTCGGAATTTAGGTTAGGTTTTATTTTTTAGTTTACAAATCATGCTTTTAATACATGAAATTTTTTGGATTTTTTAATTTTCCACCATTTTTTGATACCCACAGAATGGTGGAAAACTTACAAATCCAAGAAATTTTACGAACTTTAAGCGTAATTTGTAAACTACGAAATGAAAATTTAGCCTAACCTCCGTAGTCGCCTTAATGAAAAAAAATTGATTTTATTGCTTCGTTTTCTAGAAAACCTTAAAAAACTTAAAACATAGAGGTAAGGGAAAACAATTTGGTTTTTCAAGGTTTTCTTGAAAACAAAACAATAAAATTATTCATTTCTTATCAAAGAAAATTTAGCTTTTTTGACACAAGATTCGGTTTTTTCTTCAATTTTCGCTATGGTTATTAGTTTTTGCAAAAAATTAATTCTTTGGTTAGAAAAAGACGGAGATACGTAATCTCCTCTTAATCACAAAGTATTGATTGTGACGTTAAAAAATAAGTATTTTTCTATTATATTAAAATTTTTTAGAACTAAAAGAAAAAATCTGCTTATAATATATTCATTCTTCATATAAACTTGTGATATAACACTTTTTTTATATAAATATCAGAAAATATATATTTTTCATCAGCGGAAAACCAATCGCATATATAAAAACGTCCTACAACATTATTTTAAACATTTTTGAGTGTTTCGAATTCTGAAAATCAGAATTTTTTTCCATCTGCATCGTAGTTGTGACGTTTTTATGACGTCATGAAAAATTTTGACATGTTGGCTGTTGCCTGTAAGTGTTTGTACGGTTTAGCACGGTTTTGCACTTGTTTATATGTGTTTGTACGTGTCTGTACGGGTTTGTACGTATGTGTGTGTACGTGTTTGTACGTGTCTGTACGTTTTTGTACGTGTATGTACATGTTTGTTTGTGTTTTTACGTGTGTGTACGTATGTAAACTCGACGGTAACATATTCTATGATAATTCTTTTTCCAACATTTAAAAATTAACCAATAAAAATGAGCGGTCTAACGGGATCATCCAGTAAGATCACATTATTTTAAAATCACTGAAAAAGAACTATCATAAAATATGTTTCCGTCGACTTGTGTCCGTGACTACGTGTTTTTGCGGGTGTTTCTACGCGTGTGTTTCTACGCGTGTGTACGTGCTTGTACCTCTGTGTGTACATGTTTGTATGTATGTCTATACATTTGCACATGCGTGCACTTGTAAGCAAGTATTTTTACATGTGCGTACGTTTTTTGTATGTGTTTATATGTATATGTACGTGTTCCTACGTGTGTGTACGCGTGTGTACGTGTTTTACATGCAAACACGATCATACATAGTCGTATGCCGACACACCTAAATTGATACACGCACACACATTGTTGATAATATCATCAATTAGAATTAGGTTAATTATGCTTATAATAATAAAAAAGTTTTAACGATGACGGTGAACGTTATTTTTATAATGATGTTGATGACGGAAAGGGTGACTTCGTCTTATTGTTTTAACGATTTTGATATTCATTGAATTACAATAAATGTTTTGTTGAAAGTGATCTTAATATTCTGTGAATTGTGTACATGTTTAAGGGCATGTATACGCTCTATTATACCGGCCGGTGCAGCAGAGCGTAGGCCGAATTTCTAGAATCGAAGAATTAACTTTGTAAAAAAACCAATCATTAGAATGAATTTTCCTTTTACAGTTAACTTTATTGTGAGATAATAAAGGGCGGATAATAGGAAAACCTTAGAAAAATAGTGAATTTTTTGAAAGTAGAGATAATAGTATAACAAAGCGTAGGCCAAATTTTTAGAATCGAAGAATTCCCATTGTAAAAAACTAATCATCAGAATGAATTTTTCTTTTGTAGGTCACTCTATTTTGAGATAATAAAGGGCGCAAAATAGAAAAATTTCAGGGATTCGGAAAAAAATGATTTTTCTCAAAATGTTGGCGTTTTTTTTACACTGTGACGCGAACTTTGAAATTTGAAATATATTGAATATTGTCATTTTATGCAAATAATAACTCAATCATTCTTTATTCTTCTGTGAGATGATAAAAACAATGATGTTTTATTTTTTTTTGGCATAAATAATATTTTTGTTGTATATGTGTGAGCAGTGCCGTCTCTACGGCCTAGGGCCCCAGGATGTTTTAGGGCCTCAAATTAATAGAAAATTTGAAAAATTATAACAAAAAAATGAATTATTTAGGAAAAAATTTTTAAAGACTTTTTATATAAAAAAAAGTTTAAAACAAGCAATTATTTATATTGAAGGAAAATTAAATGAAATCTCGTCATATAAAAACAATAATTTTTTATTTACATTCTAAATGAATTAAAACTTTTTTCTTGATTTTTTTGAGAGAAATCTTCTATAACCTCCTTAAGAGGCGGCCGTATAGTTCTGTCCTTGTCTAATCTAAATTTTCTTAATTATTAATAAATTAAATATTTTCATAGAAAAGTAAGACAACCGCCCAATAGAGCAAAATACAAGCAAACGATTCTTTTTTATGAAAAAATATGAAATTTTGATTATTTTTCGAGTGAAGTCTGAAACGGAAAAACAGTTGAATCAACTCAATCAAGTTCGATTGTTTTTCCGTTTCAGACTTCACTAGAAAAATAATCAAAACTTCATATTTTTTCATAAAAAAGAATCGTTTGCTTGTCTTTTGCTCTATTGGGCGGTTGTCTTACTTTTCTATGAAAATATTTAATTTATTAATAATAAAGAAAATTTAGATTAGACAAGGACAGAATGATACGGCCTCCTCTTAAAATCTATTAAATCTAAGATATCTGATCCTATGTACATTATTGATAGCCAGTTCAACCGGGCATCTAACATGGTACTCCGATGATCATTTTTTAAATATTTTAAAACTGAAAAAGATCTTTCTCCGCTACAATTTGTCACCATCATACACAGGAAAAAATCGATTCATGTATCGTATTAATAAGATTTGCGTCACCTTAAGAGGGCCCCAAGCTTATCAGGCCTAGGGCCCCATGACCTTTAAAGACGGCACTGTGTGCGAGATATAGCGAAGAAAATAGAAAGGAAAAGACAATACAAACGTGTGCGTAAGGGTATAAGACACGTACACACATGAAGTCGCATTTTCAGCTATTCTGTTGCTTTCTTTTTCTTTTTCTAACATTATTCTTGTGTATACGTGTTAGTGATGATATATTCAAAAATGAATTAGCTATTATTGTATGCATTGCGAATGTTTAGTGTAGGAGCGCGGCGTAACGGATAGAGCTCTTGCCTTCAACGCGGTACACGGAGCGAAAAATCTAGCTATTATAGCGTGACAAAAGTTTACGTTATAATTCTAGTCATTTTTATTCTTATAATAGCACGAATTCAAGTTTTTTTAGCTTAGAGTATTAGCACGTTATATTTTTGTTTCCATCACAGTAATATCCCTTGATTTCCAAGTTACGTTACTGTGACGCCATCTGAAAAGAACGTGACACTCAACGACACTATTTTTCCTTGCGAGCCACGGGATTTTCCCGTGACATCCGAAGAAACAGAGTATGCGTATAGCGAAGAAAAGAAAGATAGACTTACTGTTTCTATTGACATGTCAATTTTGTTTTTTACTGTTTCTATATGCAAAAAAATTTTTTTTTAAGTATTTTATTATTAATTGTAATTATTTAATATAATATTACAATTAATATTGAAATATTTCTTAAAGAAATTGTTTCTAACTATATTAAATAAATTTTTAAGAATAAATAAATCGAATAACTTTCATATATATAACTTATTTTGGGTAATTAAATTAATTTTTGTACGCTATATGTACAACGAAGAAAAGAAAGGAGACTTATTTTTTCTAATATAAACTTGTAAATTCGATTTTTTACTTTCCCTGCGTGCACAAAATTTCTTTTAAAAATACTTTAAAATAAATTTTAATCATTTCATATAATTTTACAGTTGTTTTTAAAATATTTTGTAAAAAAATTTATGTTAATAATTATATAAAATAAATTTGTACTCAAATAAGGTAATTAAATATATATTTTTTTCACTATGCGTACAGTGAAGAAAAGAAAAGAGACTTACTTCTTTCATTATAAACATGTTAATTTTGTTTTTCTACTTTGTATGCAATTTATTTTAAAATTATTTTAAAATAAATTTTAATCATTATATATAATATTACAATTGATTTTAAAATATTTAAAAAAATGTGTTTATAATTACATAAAATGTATTTTTAAGAATAAATAAAATAAGATTGAATTGTATACTTCAACTTATTTTGGATAATTGGATTCATTTTTTTTTCATATTGATTTTTTAGTGGTAATACAAATTTTTAATTGATTTAAAGGTTTTAATAATTTTATCGCGTAATTTTCGAGTATGATTTGACCTACGAACTTCCGTAAATACAATCTGTCTTCTTTTATAAAATTTTGGTAGGTCAAATCATACTCAAAAATTACACGATAAAATTATATCGTTATGATTATAAAATTTACTCATTATATTAATATCTAGCGGGGGCTGCTATTTTTTCCTGTTAAAACCGATGGTTTTTATATAAAAGATGGAAAACACTATTAGACAAAGACAGAGAGTTCGGCCTGCCCTTATTTTCAATTATATTAAAATAATATCGTTTATAAATAATTTATAAAATATTAGACTTGCTTTATTAACCAGTCACTCTAAGAAACTTAACTGGCTCATTTCCACGGGCGAGAATGTTAACTGCTAATTTCCTTAGGCTCACCGGTAAAATCCCGTGGGAACGCAAGGAATTATAAGGTGGAACAGCGCCACGCTTTTATCGTGTGGCAATCTCTTAAATATAAGATGTTCACCACGGTAACATAACGGCGCTGTATAACAATTTTACTGTGGACACTACTCACGTTCTAAAAACGTGATTTTGGGTAAAAGTAGCTTAGATTCCCCTTTAAATTCCCTGCAAAAAAACCAAGTTTTTATCGCGTAAACTTTCTAGTTAATATTACTAGATTTTTCGCTCCGTGTAGGCGTGGGTTCGAATCCTGGCCAGGTACCTCTGACTTTTTTTTGAAAGAAAATTAGTGTATGTGCTTCTCATATCGCGTCTCTTAAAAAATCCGACCTCATTGAATATCGGTTGATTGTTGGTCACAAAAGTGACTGACCATCCATCGGTAGTCAAAGTTTTCGGCATGGTGGGTCTGACTGTCTAGCCTGATGTAATGTGTTAAACGGGTACCGGGCTGGACTCCCTCGACTTCATCATATAAAAAAGGTTAATCATATAGAGGACAATATTCTTTATATATTAATCTTTTTAAAAAAAAAAAAAAAAGTTGCGAATGTTTAAAATATATTCTTTCTGCACGTAGGAAATTTGTATCATTTTTTATTAGAAAAAAAAATATAAAATACTCTACTTTCTGTTTTATATGTGGGAGATACAGTAAACAATGTAAGAAGGCCCTTCTAACACTGTTTACTGTAAGAAGGGCCTTTCTGTAAAAAGAAAGCAGCAGAATAGCACAGACTTCATGTGTATGCGTGTCTTATACTCGTACGCATACGTTTGTATTGTCTATTCCTTTCTACTTTGTTCGGTATATCTCACACATATACAACAAAAATATTATTTATGCAAAAAAAAAAAAAATAAAACATCATTGCCTTCATCACCTCACAGGAGAATAAAGAATGATTGAGTTATTATTTGCATAAAATGACAATATTTAATATATTTCAAATTTCGAAGTTCGCGTCACAGCGTAAGAAAAACGCCAACATGTATCACATCAGAATCAGGTATTGCCAACCTGACAACATTAAACTTTCTATTATGATAATTATTTTCATATTATTTTGAGAAAAATAATTTTTTTTTTCTGAATTTTTGAGGTTTTCCTATTTTCCGCCCTTTATTATCTCAAAATAGAATGACCAACAAAAGGAAAATTCATTCTGATGATTAGTTTTTTTACAAAGGGAATTCTTTGATTCTAGGAATTCGGCCTACGCTCTGCTATACTATTATCTCTATTTTCTAAAAATTCACTATTTTTCTGATATTTTTCTATTTTCCACCCTTTATTATCTCACAATAGAATGACCTGTAAAAGGAAAATTCATTCTGATGATTGGTTTTTTTACAAAGTTAATTCTTCGATTCTAGAAATCCGGTCTACGGTTTTCTATACCGGCCGGTATAATACAGCGTATGTATACCCAGCATATCTATATACAAATCTCAACTATAAGGACAACGTTTTTTATGAGTTTTCTTATTAACAACTCATCATGGCTTTTAAAATTATTTTAAACATACTGTGTCCTAGATGCTTATAGTAATTTTTTGTCATTGATTATACAATATGTTGATGAAATTCTGAAAGTTACTTTTAGCATATAAGCTTAGTGACTGTATAATTGTAATTATCTGTTAAATTTACGGTTTATTTGTGTGCATTCATATATTATGCTTTAATAAATCTTGATTCTTATGTCAAAATTGAAAATATCGAATTAATATTGATTGGAAATCATTCGTTTAATTTTTATTTTTCTTTAATCAAAAGAGATGTTCTAATAAATTGTACTTTTTATATTAAATTTCGAAAAATACAATTATTATTGATTACCCAACAAGCAAACGGTGTCAAAGAGAGAATTAAAAAAGAATTCTTTATGTATACTTTCGTAAACGGAAGTATCAATAAAGAGTTCTTAATGATTGCTTTGTTTATTCGCGAATGTCCGACCACTTTAGTTTTTAAAGTATTCACAAAGTATTCTTAAACAATTCTTTTGATTAAATCACATTCTCAAAATACTTTTTTTAATCATCAAATTATAAATAATCCTTCTATTTTACATGATTATGAAAAACAAAAAATGTTATAATTGATTAAAAATAAGCTATTAAGAAGGGGCCGAACTATCTGTCTCTGTCTAATAGCGTTTTTCATTATTTATATAAACACTATCCTTTATAACAAGAAAAAAATAGCAGCCCCCGCTAGATATTAGTATAATTAGTAAATTTTGTAATAACAAACAAATTTTTTTACCGCGTAGTTTTTGAATAATTAGAGACCTACTAAAAAAAGATAGGTTATATTCTAGATTGCTAGTAGGTCTCTAATTAGTCAAAAACTATGCGGTAAAAAATTTGATTTTTATTACAAAATTTACTTATTATACTAATATCTAGCGGGGGCTGCTATTTTTTTCTTGTTATACCGGATAGTATTTATATAAATGATGAAAAACGCTATTAGACAAAGACAGATAGTTCGGCCCCTTCTTAAATTTAAAAAAAAAAAAAAAATTTATTTGTTTGAGATTCGAACCACGGTTCTTGAGGATGTCAAACAAAATAAAAAAAACTGTTGCCCATGACTTAGCCTACTTGGCTACCAACTCATCTGTTAATAAATTCTCGAAACTTATACATGTTCATTGGTATAAGTATAAGAAATGTTAGTAAATTTGTTAATTAATTATTCATGGTTAATAATATTAGCCAAACTACATTTTTATTTGAATAATTTAAGTAAAAATTTATTAAATATTCAAGAGATACCTTAATTTAATGAAAGGAATTTTTTGTGAAGTCATGGTTAATTTAATTTAAATTGAAGAATGTTTAGATTTAGATATTTGTTTAAATTCTCAAAATGAGAATTTATTTAAAACACACTTAAAATATTTATATATTTTGTTTCATAAAATGTTAACAATTTTTTCGTTTAAAATAGATAAAAAATATTTAAATTATTAAATGATTAATTAAATTGAATTTTTACAATTTATAAAATTATCAGGAATTTCAAGTTTTCAATTTTGAATTTCATGAAAATCAAAATTAAAAATGATTTTTAAACAATCTGAAAAGCGATAAAATATCCATTACATCTTTCCATTTTTGAAAGTGACTAAGTTACTAGGAAATCAGTGTTTCAAAAGTAAACTTTTTGACTACTTTATGAATACTTTGGATTATGATTACTTTTTCAAAAAAGAATTCTTTATGAATACTTTTTTAACCCTTTTAAAATATTTATAAAGATACGTTGAAGAGTTATTTTTTATTTAAATTTTGTGGAAGAGTACTTTGTGAATATTTTATGAATACTTTATTAATATATTTTATTAACTTCAGAGCGGACATTCGTGAATTCTTAAAGAATTCTTTTTTCCAGATGTGTGCTTATTGGGTAATTTTGATTAACGGCAGGCCGGAGTAGAACCTGATACCGACCGAGTAACAATTGAGTTGTTTGTTATTTACTCAAGTATTAATCGGTGTATCTGCAAATTGAAGGTTATGCGCAATAGATATTATTATTACAAATATTTATGCACAAGAAAAAAAAAATCTATCGCTTTGTTTTTGAGAAAAGTAAGGAACGCGAAAATATTATAAACATAATCTTTTACTTCGGCGTTCCTTACTTTTCTCAAAAACAAATTGGTAGATTTTTTTTTTCTTGTGCATAAATATTTGTAATAATAATATCTATTGCGCATAACCTTCAATTTGCAGATACACCGATTAATACTTGAGTAAATAACAAAAATGCCAATTAGACAAGGACAGCGAATCCGGCCTGCTCTTAATTTTAAGTTTATTTGCATACAATTAAATAACATGCTTTAATAATTTTAATTTTTAAATCAAATTTGAAATATTTGATAATTTCGATTAAATTTTAATAATTTGGGGTACATTTGCGTAATCAAATATGATGTTTCAATAAATTTTGATTCCTACAACAAAATTAAAAATGTTGAATTATTATTGATTTAATTTGGTTGATATGAGTTTATTTGTATACAATCAAGTATAATACTTTAATGAATTTTGGTTTTAGCATTAAAATCAATATATGGAATTACCACCGATTTAATTTAGTAAATTTGAGGTTTATTTGGTACAACTGAATATGATGCTATAATAAATATTGTCTTCTACGACAAAATTCAAAATACAGCATAATTGTCGATTCAATTTATTAAATTTGACGTTTATTTGTATGCAATCAAATAAGTTGCTTTAATTGATTCTGTTCTTCACATCAAAATTTAAAATATTGAATTTCTATCGATTAGGTTTGATTAATATGGGATTCACTTGTGTGCAATTAAATATGCCTTAAGAGGAGGCCGAACTATCTGTCTCTGTCTAATAGTGTTTTTCATCTTTTATATGAACACCACCAGTTTTAATAAAAAAAAAATAGTAGCCCCCGCTAAATATTAATATAATAAGTAAATTTTATAATCATAACGAAATAATTTTATCGCGTAATTTTTGAGTATGATTTGACCTACGAACTGCCGCAAATACAATCTGTTTTCTTTTATAAAATTTTGGTAGGTCAAATCATACTCAAAAATTACGCGATAAAATTAAATCGTTATGATTATAAAATTTACTCCTTATATTAATATCTAGCGGGGGCTGCTATTTTTTTTCTGTTGAAACCGATGGTTTTGATATAAAAGATGGAAAACACTATTAGACAAAGACAGAGAGTTCGGCCTGCCCTATTAAAAAAAATCAGGTGATAAATCACCTGATTTATCAGGTGATTTATCATGCCAAAACATCATGTAACAATTTTGTTGGTCTTTACACATTTTAAACCATGCTTAGTCAATTTAGAACAATTTTTGAAAATTTTGGAAAATTTTGAACTTAGAAAATTTTTTAGATAATTTGGTCTTAGAAAAAATTTTGACTAAATCACAAAAAAATTTCTAAGTTCAAAAATTTCAAAAATTTTTCAAAAATTGTTCTAAATTGACTAAGCATGGTTTAAAACGTGTAAAAACCAACAAAATCGATACATGATATTTTGGCATGATAAATCACCTGATAAATCAGGTGACTTGTCACCTGATTTTTTTCACCAGGGTGCCCTTAATAAATTTTAACTTTTCCATAAAAATTTGAAACATCGAATTTCCATCGATCCAATTTTGGAGTTTTATTCGTGTGCAATATGATGCTTCAATAAATTTTGATTCCTACATCAAAATTCAAGCTATTGAATTACCATGAACTTAATTATATTAATTAGATGTTTAAATTGTGCAACCAATTATAATGCTTCGATAAATTTAGATCTTTACACCAAAATTCGAAATTTTAAATTACCATCGATTTCATTTAATCAATTTAGTGGTTCATTTGTGTGCCTTCGAATATATAACATAAATAAATTTTCATTTTTACATCAGAATTCGAAATATTATATTACCGTTGATCTCATTTGTTTGATTTTAAACCTTTCACTGGCAATGTATCATATATGATAAAAAAAAGTCGTGCCACAACTGGCGATGTATCATATATAATCAAGTTGAATAACTGCTGCATTTTTCAACCAATTCATTTCAAATTCAGTGTGTAAGGGTTTTGGGGGTGGCTGATTATGAATGTAAGGTCAGAATTGAAAAATTCAGAATGACGAATTCAATAATTTACCCCGTAGTTAGCTGTTGATTAATTCACGACCCCAGAGTGTACCGACGTGGAGGTTACGGTAGAGTTTAAAACTCGATTTTTCAATTTTTTTTTGTATTTTTTTTTCATTTTTGATTTAATTTTTTAAGTTTTTTTTGTTTTTTTTTTCATTTTTTATTTAATTTTTTATGTTTTTTTTTTCATTTTTTATTTAATTGTTTGTTTTTTTTTCCATCTTTCAATTATTGTACTGTTTTCTAATTCTGCAAGGTATGATATTTTTTGAAACAAGGCGTTACGCATAACGGAATGTGATTGCAAGTACTGTACATTATAGTTGTCCATTTTGTTATTTTATTTTTATTGTAGCATAAAAAACAACGTTTTCTTACACCTTAGTCATTCGCTGAAATGTTAGTTGGAAAGTGTTGACCATTATTTAGGTTTGAAATGTTATTGCCTAGATTACCACTAAGCCTTTTTGTTTGTGGACTATTAGGGACATATTTATCTTTCAGTTCACGGGCCAATTGCATACGAAAATCTAAATATGTCAATTTTTTTTCTCTATGAGTAATACCATAAACTACATATGCGTTAAATATTGCCATATCTAATAAATGAAGAAAAGTCTTGATATACCATTTAGTTGATTTTCTGATTATTTCATATCCCGTTATACATTGATCTGCTCTATTTACACCACCCATATTTCGGTTGTAGTCTAATACAATATTTGGTTTTACTTTTCGTTCTTTAGTACGATAATCTACTTTTTCAGTTACAACTTTTTCTACTGAATGCATGGTTGAAAGCATTGTTATTATTTTCTTATTTTTTCATGCCATAAAAGTCATTTGCGAGCTACTAAATGTTTTTATCTCATTTTTAGCTATTTTTTTTTGTATCAATTTTGGGAAGATATTTTCGATTTGTTCGAACTGTTCCGCAAATATTAGTCTTTTCATCATGTAATTTTGAGAAAAGAATTGGTGAACTATACCAATTATCTAAATATAAGGAACGACCTTGTTCTTTTAAATCACCAAGCATTTCAAAAACTACCTCTCCAGAAACTCCATAGAGCGTGCCATCATTATCTGTAACTTTTCCGGTATAGATTTTGAAATTATATATATACCCATTATCTGAATCGCAATTTTCGTAAATTTTTAATCCAAAACGAGCTCTTTTATTTCGATTAAATTGTTTGAAACTGAGCCTACCTTTTCATTTCAAAAGAGACTCATCAATTGAAATTTTTTCACCAGGTCTGTATATACTTTGAAAACGATCAACGAAGAATTCAATTATTGGTCTTAGCTTTGAAAGTTTATCAATTTCAACATGATCTTCTTCAGAATGTAAAAGAGATAGTATAGCCTAAAATCTTTTGAGAGGCATGATTTTTGAAAAAATGGGCGTTTCAATCAATTGGTCTTGAGATTAATACATTTCAATTTTAGGTTTTCTGGTGATGCCCCGCGTAAAAAAAATTTTGTTTGGCTAAAGTTTATATGAAGTTCAAGTTTTGCTCAACTTCATCTAAACGTGGCCAATGAGACTATGCCAAACTTGATATTATTAACTTTTATGTATGATACAAGTTTGACAAAAGTTTATAAAATAATTAATTGAAGTTTTAGGAAGTTTATTTTTGTTCGAGCAAGTTCGGAGAAAGTTTGGCAGGAGATAGAAAAAACTAACTTTGTCAGATTATTTAAACTTTGGCTTAAGGTGTTGATTATCTTTGGGGAAAGTTTGGTTCTTTCAAAGTCTAGAAAGTATCTCGAAACTTTAACCAAAGCTTCACAAACTATTATAGACTATTATAAACGTTCAGCAGGACTTAAGGCAAAGTTTATTGAAAGTAATCTAAAAGATTTGCAGAACTTTAGGCAAACTTTATCTAGAGTTATTGTAAAACTAGGAAATTCCTGTATACATAGGATTTTTCTAAAACTCTGCAGAACTTTAATAGATTTTAATTTTGAATACAGATTTTTCATTTGTGTATCTCAAGAATCCCATATCGGACCAGCACTTTAAACCGAGAAAAAGTAATTCTAAAAAAATTCAAGGTGAAAGTAAACATGCTTAGGATAATCTATACCAAATTCGGTAAAAAAGTCAATTTTTAAGAGAATAAGGTGGCACAGTTGACATGGAATTCTCGATATATGTATACATGCATACATGCATGGACGCTTAAATTACTTACCTTTGCAATTGTTTACTATTATCCTACATATCAACATTTCTTTATTTATTTATTTTGATGACTTAAGAAAAAGTTGTACATAATAACGAAATTCATCAAAACTTTATTTCCAACATTTTAAATTGAAGGGAATTATAATTTTCATACAAAACTAAATATTCTTTCACAATATTCATTCACTATCTTATAGAATATGATCTGTATTAATTTACAAATAACTATTTTTCACCTTTGTTTAAAGTCGTAATAGGCTTAAATGCTTATCTTTTAGAGTCTGATTATTTTAAAACGATATTTTTATGAAAAAAAAACAATTTTTTTTAATAAAGTTTCAGCTTATATGTGTCTTATTTTCTATACAAATTTGTGAGAAAAATTTTAAAGAAAACTATTTAAATAAGTTTCGTTTCACTTAAGATCATTAATTTATTTTAAACTTATCAAGAATAAAAAATTATTATATTATTGATAATTTTTGATAATATTAATATAAATTGATGTTTTTAAATACAACAAAGCTTAATTTAAAGCTTTTTATTTGAATTTTGATGTGTCATATATAATTCCAATCATTTTTCTTTTAAAATAAGCTAATAATTATCGATTTTCATAGAATTATTGTTGATATAAAATCAAACCTACAAATTAATGAGTATTGTAACCTATAATTCCCCTTTCTTATATATTTTTCTAATAAGACATCGTTTTCGCCCTAAAAAAATCCATGATCCACAACTCTGATGCCATTTGTTGGAATAAAACCATGACTTGAAATAAACCTATGAATAATGAAAAAAATATATTTATATTAAATAAAATAGATAATAATAAATAGAGATAATCATAATAGAAGATAATATAAAATAGGATAAAGATTCAATTTATTCTCATATAGTTTTAATTTTTTGTAAAAATATAATTCTGAAATTCTTATATGTGGATATAGATCAATGTTATGCGTATAAAAAATTAAAATAAAAAATTTTTATAAGGTTATACACAACAAAAAAATTGGGAATATTTTATATATTTTGTTTTGATACATGCAAAAAAAATACTTGCTTCCAGGTATTAATATTTTCTAATAATATTCTTATAATAAGTTAAATCATACAAAACTTTCAAAAGTATACATTACACTGAGAAAAAAACATAGTTGCCTTTATTGCGTTCTCTAGTAACGATAACCATGTTACTCTAGTATTCAATATATAGTCAAATTAACCGTTTATATTAGTAGCATTTACTAGATTGAACGTAGTAGGAATTTCTACAGTCTTTATTAGTATTTTATTTACTTTTTTCAAGATATACTAACCGAAGTTTTAAGACTTTAAAGTCTCCTTTTGAGTCTTCTAGGCTTTTATTATAATTAAATATTCTTATTTCATCTACTTTCGTTTGTAAATATGCAAATTAATAATGATCTATATTATATAGATTTTGAGGTTAAGATCTATTCATCATGTGCTACTGAATGCCGACCAAAGAATCTAGTTGCATTTACTAGGTTGCTGTAGTAAACGACAGAAACAATACGTTAGTAAATATCATTAATCTGAACGTAGTAAAGTCAACTATGTTTTTTTCTCAGTGTATAGAAGGTGTAAACAATAACTGCTCTTACCTTTGAATTTATCATTGTCTTATACATTAAATTTTTTATGAAGTTCTGAGCAAAATAAACAAATTCAATTTTTGAGCAGCTGATAAACTCACGTACTAAAATGAAAAGCATATTGGTTACTATATTATTTTTCAATTAAAAATTATTATTATTATATTTATTACAATCTATCAAACAAACCTTTTCAGTAGGTTTTCGCCCGCTTTTTCAAACTATGATGGATAATTTTTCTTAGTTTTTAAGTCACATTATTAAATTTATGTTGTATACTTTATAACCTTAATTTTTAAATATTATAATTAATAACTAATTAAACTCATTTCTTTTTTTTTGGTATCTTTTTTGATAGGCTAGTTACATAAGCATGAAGTGAATATTATCAAGTCTCAGAACGGATTTCGATATATAGTTAGAAGCTCCTGGTTTAATTTGCTGTTCTCTCACAATTGCTTATAACTCACTTCATTCACCATTGATAATTTTCTGTTCATGTTTATATGACTAACCTATTAAAATAGATACCAAAAGAAAGGAATAAGTTTAATTAGTAATTAGTTACGATGTTTAAAAATTAAGTTTCTAAAGTGTAAAACATACATTTACCATGGTGAATGAAAAATTAAGAAAAATTATTTATCAAATCGTTTAAAAAAGCAAGTGAAAAACTTGTAACATGGCAGATTGGCCATATTACTTTTATGTATATTTGTGGCGCATATAGCCGACAGAAGGGAGCATCTAGCTACGGGCAAGACGGAAAGCAGACCACGCGAGTCAAATATTTAAGAGCATAACCCAAAATCGTTGGCACACGCGTGCGAATTTATAAAGCACGTATAATGTGCACTGAGATAGCTAGCGAGCAGCTTGACTCGAGTAGCTGAGCTTGGGTCCGTTTAGGATCGTTTGTCTCTCTCTTGCGGCGCGCGCAGCGTACAGCAAGAGAGATGAAGCTGAGCATAGACGAGAAGGAATACCATTATTATTCCTTCTGTCGCCGGCGTCCGATAAAGAGCGTTTCGGCTTGCGATATCGAGTAGTATTAATTTTGTGCGTGCGAATATCGTAAGCTTGAGTGAGCGAGAATAGATAAATTCACTATTCTCAAAGTTATTTTATTGTGCTCAAAATTGTTGCGAGTGCACGATTGCTAATTAAACTTATATAATTTATTTTTGTCTTTTACGATGTGTGTGCCGGGCGATCGCGTGCGCGTTTTATTGCATATATTCCCTTCGTGCTTTTCTAATTCGTTATTTTCTTGTGTGTTTATTGCTCGTGTCCCTTTTAGCTTACGTTTTTGTAATATTTGCTTTTCGTCGTGCCAATAGTTATTTAATTAAAGCAAGCGGCGTCGCGTACGCTATACGCGGCTGGCGTCCATTTTGAGCGAGCGTACGATTACTGTACATATTTCTTAAATAAAGTTTCTCTTATTATTTGTTACTTAATTAATTATAGCTTATATATTTTTATAAATTTAGTGCAACCTCCTGATCCCCAGGGTTGTCACAAACTACTAAAAAGGTTTGTTTGATAGATTGTAATAAATATGATAATATTAATTTATCGATTAAAAAATAATATAGCAACCAATGTGTTTTTGATTTTAGTACGTGAGTTAATCAGGTGCTCAAAAATTGAATTTATTTATTTAGCTAAAAACTTGGAGAAAAATTGAATGTATAGAACTATGATCAATTTAAAGATAAGATCAGTTATTTATTTATACCTTCTATAATGTATACTTTTTTAAAATATGATTTAACTTATTATGAAAATATTATTAGAAAATATTAATACCTGGAAGCATGTATTTTTTTTGCATGTATCAAAAAAAAATTTATAAAATATTCCCAATTTTCATAATTTTTTTTGTCATGTGTAACCTTATAAAAAATTTTTATTTTAATTTTTTATACGCATGACATTGATCTATATCCACATATAAGAATTTCAGAATTATATTTTTACAAAAAATTAAAACTATATGAGAATAAATTGAATCTTTATCCTATTTTATATTATCTTCTATTATGATTATCTCTATTTATTATTATCTTTTTTATTTAATATCAATATATTTTTTTTATTATTCATAGGTTTATTTCAAGTCATGGTTTTATTCCAACAAATGGCATCAGAGCTGTGGATCATGGATTTTTTTTAGAGCGAATACGATGTCTTATTAGAAAAATATATAAGTAGAATTTTAGATTACAATTCTCATTAATTTGTAAGTTTGATTTTATATCAACAACCATTTTATGAAAATCAATAATAATTAGCTTCTTATGGAAGAAAAATTATTGGGACCATATATGCAACATTTAATTCACTAAATTTAAGAGATTTCAACCATAATTCAAGTAAAAAGCTTTAAAATAAGCTTTGTTGTGTTTAAAGCAATTTCGATTAAAATTATCAATAATCAAAATTGAAATTTAGAAATATTATGAAAGTAAAATTAAAAGCAAGCAATATATTATGCAATTTTTAATGTTTTTAAATTTAATTTTTAATTGTTGACAACTTCATAATAAATTAATGATATTTCGTGAATCAAAGCTTATTTTAATAATTTTCATTTAAATATTTTCTCAAGTTTTTATTGTTTTCATAAAATTATTGCTCTAAAAAAATCAAACAGTAAAAGTATTAAGCATTTAAATCTATTACGACTTAAAAAAAAAAGGTGAAAAATAATTTTGTGTAAATTAATACAAATCATATTCTATAAGATATATTGTGAAAAGATCTTTAATTTTGTACGAAAATTATAATTTCTTTTAATTTAAAATAATGTTGGAAATAAAGTTTTGATGGATTTCGTTTGTATGTACAAATTCTTACGAAGTCATAAAAATAAATAAATAAATAAAAAAAATGTGGCAGTCGTGGGACTGGCCGACAGAAGTGATAACTTTAATTATTGTAGGTTGAAATTATTGTGCATAAAATTTTTTTTTAAATGTTCTGTTACTTAAATGTTATTATTATAAATATAGTGATCTTGAAAAATATTAAGACTCAAAGAAGACTTCTGTTAATAGTTATTTAATTATATTTTTAAAAAACAAATTGCAATCAATATTAAATATAAATTTGTAGTTATTTACAAAACATCATTTAATTAAAATAATTAACATTCCCTAGTGGAAATAGAATCTGTGAATAACTGGGAATAACTGGAAATAACTGGAAATAACTGGGAATAACTGTGAATAACTGGGAATAACTGTTATAAACTGTTCAGTTTGAGACAGGAATAACAGTTATTCCCAGTTATTCCCAGTTATTCCCAGTTATTCTCAGTTATTCCCAGTTATTCACAGTTTATAACTTAAAAATAATTTGAAAAAACAGAGGTACGAATAACAGTTATTCCCAAATATATTTATAATAGAAAAAAAAATAAAAAAAATATATATTTTTTTCATTTTTTCAAATTTATATTTTTCAAATTATTATTAAACTAAACTATAAATAACTGGGAATAACTGTGAATAACTGGGAATAACTGGGAATAACTGGGAATAACTGTTATTCCTGTCTCAAACTGAACAGTTTATAACAGTTATTCCCAGTTATTCACAGTTATTCCCAGTTATTCACAGATTCGATTTCCACTAGGGTTCATAAATATTAACACTTGGTTCATCTACATTCTCACTATCATCATTAGATTCTATAAGAGTAACAATTGATTTATGGTAGCAATAATAAGAAATACAATTTTTACATTGTATATTATTCAAGAATCTTGCAAAAATTGCAGTGGGCTCTAACGAAAAGTAGGGCATTTGAAAAGTGGCCGCGAAAACTAGCACATTTGGCTATTTAGTCATCGCAAGGTATCGCTAACATGTATTATTGTTCAAGGGACAGTGTTGAGATGTGCTACTTTTCGTGGGACAATTGGAATTACTCTTAGCAGCAAAGGGTGCGAATTGTGCTACTCTTCGCCGCAAAAGTGAATCGTGCTAGTTTTCGACTGAGAATTGAAATGTGTTTCGTTAGAGGCGACGATATATATATATATATATATATATATATATATATATATATATATATATATATATATATTTCTCTTACGGATATTCTTTGACACCACAGGGTGAATACAATAGCTGCACTGTACTCACTGAGTTTATTTGAATGACTTTTTTTTTTCAACTTGAGTAAATATTTTCAACTAATTTATTTGCAATAATCGAAATTTCATAATCAGCAATTTTTATTCCAATGTAAGAGCTTATCTACGGAGTTTAACAAATTTGAATGAAAGAAATCGGACGATTTTTCATGAAATGAAATAAATAATTATTTGATATAATTTATGTAAAAATTGACCGATTTTTGCAAATGGAAATTCGCGGTGAAGCTCTCGAAGTAAGAAATGCAAATATTTAATGATAAGTCTTTTATTTTATATTGAAAATTATTTGAAAATTTTGGTTAACTATGATTGAAAAAGGTTCGACATAAAAACTCTAAAAGTTCTCGGGTGTAATTTTTGTATACTTCAGGCGTGCCTACGAGTTAAATATGTGCCTACTCTCTCTCTCTCTCTCTCTCTCTCTCTCTCTCTCTCTCTCTCTCTCTCTCTCTCTCTCTCTCTCTCTCTCTCTCTCTCTCTCTCTCTCTCTCTCTCTCTCTCTCTCTCCTCTCTCTCTCTCTCTCTCTCTCTCTCTCTCTCTCTCTCTCTCTCTCTCTCTCTCTCTCTCTCTCTCTCTCTCTCTCTCTCTCTCTCTCTCTCTCTCTCTCTCTCTCCTCCTCTCTCTCTCTCTCTCTCCTCTCTCTCTCTCTCTCTCTCTCTCTCTCTCTCTCTCTCTCTCTCTCTCTCTCTCTCTCTCTCCTCTCTCTCTCTCTCTCTCTCTCTCTCTCTTTCTCTCTCTCTCTCTCTCTCACGCACACACACCCATATATATATATATATATATGCATTTTCTATATGTATTTTTTTCTTAACCACACTAATATTCAAGCCTTAGTTTTTTTGTTTACATATTTAAGTTTCACGAGCTTAAAATTTAAGTTTTACAAGCTTCTGATCTTAAATTTTTGGCTGAATTCCTAAGCAACTCACCGTCCCATAAGAAGTTATCACTTCAAAAATATTAATATGTTGAATAATAGTAAATTGCATAGGTAAGTAATTTAAGCGTGCATATATATATATATATATATATATATATATATATATCAGAATTCCACGTCAACCGGGCAACCTAATTATCTTAAAAACAGACTTTTTTTATCGAATTTGGCACAGATTATCCTCAGGATGTGTACTTTCACCTTGAATTTTTTTAGAACTATTTTGTTCGTTTTAAAGTGCCGGCCTAGTTGACATAGAATTTTTGAGATATATATTCATAAAAAATCTGTATTACAAAGTTAAAATCTTGCAGAGTTTTAGAAAAATCTTATAAGTCTTCTTATATTTGCTTCATAAAAATTGGATGGATAAAAAGTTATAGAAAAAAAAAGAAAAAATGAAAAATTGATTCCAACCCTTATTTAAGGGATGAAGGGTGGTCCTACAACCCTTATTTTCAAACACTAAGATTGTCTTACCATTTTTGGCACGTAAAGTAGAAAAAGCTGCACCAGTGAAAGGGTTAACTTTAATTGTGCGCAATTAAATATGATGCTTCGATAAAATTAGACTCCTATGTCCAAAGTAAAAATATTCAATTACCGTCGAATTAATTTGATTAATTTGAGGTTTATTTTCGTGTAATCAATTGTGATGATTCAATAAGTTTGAGTTTTATAACACAATTCAAAATATTGAATTACCCTTAATTGAATTTGATTAATTTGTGGTTTATTTGTGTGCATTCGAATAAGATGCTTTAATGAATTTGGATTCTCACATCAAATTCGAAATATTGGATTACCTTTGATTTAGTTTGTTTGATTTGAGTTTTATTTGTGTGCAATCGAATATGGTATTTTAATAAATTTTGATTCGTACATCAAAATTCAAAATATTGACTTACCGTCAATTTAATTGATTTATTTATGATTTGTTGTTGTGCAATCAATTGCGATGCTTCAAAAAATTTTGATGTCTATTTTAAAATTTAAAATATTGAATTACCTTCAAATTAATTATATTAATTTGATGTTTATTTGTGAGCATTTAAATACGATGCTTCGATAAATTTTGATTTTTACATTAAATTCAAAATATTGAAATATAATTAATTTAATTCGATTAATTCAACACTGAAAAAAATTAGGGACACTAGTTATCCAAACCATGTATTTTTGAAAGTGGCCAGGTTCATTTTGAACCATAGACTCTCATTGAACGGACTTAAGATCAGTGTCCGTGAGACAGATGATATTTGACTTACGCTCTCTGTGCACCGTTCGTTTTGCATAGCAACCAAACATTTTCCAACGTTTGTAAAATTTATATTGTATTTGTTAAATTATTTGCAAGTATAGTTAATAAAATATTAAAAATTTACTTAAAATATTGAAACATTACACAGTCATTGAATTTTATTACTAATCTCATTGCAATTTCTGATCTGAAACGTAATAAAAGAGAATTTTTTTTATATTTCTGGTTATCAAGTGTAATATTAATGTAATCAGTAATCGCTCCTCTTCATTGAATCTTTGATTTAAAATTTTCTTGATTCTCATATTTAGAGTGTATAAAATATACAAAGTATTTGTGATTATTGAAATCAAATATTAGTAACTATTAATTATATCATTTGATTCATATTGTAATAGCCAGCATTTCAGAATACGTCTACTCTTCACTTTAAGACACTCATTGTCCGTCAACGCTGACTGAATAACGTCCGAGCGCACGTGAACATCTATGTCTTTAAAAGTGACGATCGTTACCCAGAGTTACAAAGACTTTGAGGGTCTCGATTCCAGTATAACCTACATTCCTAATTTTTTTCAGTGAAGGTGTATTTATATGTAATTAAGGGGATGTAAAACGGACACTACACCTATACTCATGAATTTGGCCTATCTTTTCATTATATTGCAAAACTTGATTAAAAGAAATGCTTTAGTTTGTAGTATTTACCATGAAGATTATTCAGTTAAATTTTCAAATAAATTCATTCATTAATTTTTCAGAATTTTGGGTTCCAATATTATATATTAAAATTTTTAGATTTTGTACAAGAAATCTAAAATTCTGAGAAACTAATGAATGAATTTATTTCAAAATTTAACTGAATAATTTTCATGGTACATACGACAAGCTAAAGCATTTATTTTCTTAAAATTTTGTAATAAAATAAAAAGATAGTAAATATTGATAAGTACAGGTGTAGTATCCATTTTACATCTCCTTAAATATGTTGCTACAATAAATCTTGATTCTTATACCACAATATTCAGAACATTAAATTATCGTCGTGTAATTCAATTGAATTGAAAAAGCATCTTCAAGATTGTAATCTTTAAAGTTGAATTCTGAAAATTTATATTTACCATCATTTTGCATTGCAAATTCAAAGTGTATGAAGAAATTTAACCAGCGACGTTAGGAGCGAGGTATTTTACGCTAGTCCATCATTAATTACAGTAAAATTTATTATTTTTATTATATAATTATACATCGTATGAAATTGTCCATCGTTCAAATACTTTCGGCGAACCATCGCCGATAAATCGCAGATACTTTGTGCGAAATATCGCAAATACTTTCGGCGAACCATCGCGTATCCATCGACGAGCTATGTCCATATCTCCGCGAAATATTATATTATTTCGCCGATATTTCTCCACGGGGCTAATCCCAGATATCTCCCATATATTGCGCATACATCGCAAAATTTTTAAATTTTATATTTTTTTACTAATTTCCCCGATGTATCGGCGATGGTTCGCCGATGGATTCGCGATGGTTCGCCGATGGATTGGCGATGCTTCGCCGATGGATTAGCGATGGTTCGCCGATGTATTGGCAATGGTTCGCCGATGTATATATTAAGTTTCAAAAATAATCTTAACATTTTCATAAATATGATAAATAATAATTTTATTTATGGAATTCAGATTGAATTTCTCGATTTATCGGCAATGGTTCGCCGATATATATATATATAAAGTTCCCAAAATAATATTTTCAGTATATTTACATAAATGTGTCTTTTCTTAAATAAATGTTTCTCTATTGTTTATAAACATAAAGGAAGAAACTAATAAAAATATTTTCACATTTTTTTATAGAATATTTACTCGTTTTCTACTGTATTTACAGGTTCTATGACATAAATAATATTAGTATGAATATTTTTTACATAAAAACAAACGCATTGTAATAAATTTATTTCAATTAGATTAATGTCTCCTTCACCTCGAATTTGATGCACAAAGTCTAAGACACTTTGACCAATAGTTATTGCATAAGGATTGAAAGTTACAAATCTTTTTATTACTGCGCAATACTTTGGTTGACAGTTACAATCACCAATACAATCACAATAAACTTTAGTAAAGAATTGAATCTCTCCTATACAATTTTTTTCATCCAATGTATATTTAACGCAAGAAGATTTTCTTTTAATTTCTTTGCATAATGTGGATGAAAAAAGTACATTGTTTTTTAACAGTTTTTTAATAATGTACATTTTACGCTCAATATAATCAGGTAAAATCGAAGAAACTTTGTTTAAAAAATTTTGCTTCGAAAACAATGTTCCCACAATATACATTGAATTAGAAATAAATATATAATTTCCTTTTGTTATTTTCGAAAAAATTTTATCACAAAATTTTACAGCAAAGCTGTTTGGTTCACATAATTTGTTTCTTAATGTTGCTAGGTTTATGTACATTGATACTCCTTTGCATATTTGTAATTGAGGTGAATTGCTGCTATGGACAAGAATTTTCAACTTTCCATTCAAATCTTCATAAGGAAAACATGACATAGTCCATAAAGGCCCACAACGTTTTACCACCTCTGGTAAATGTCTCATATGGTGTAAATTACACGTCATATTTTCAAGCCCATAAAGTTCTTCAAATCTTGATACAAATTCTGTCAATAACGTATCAGCTAAATTCACCATATCACTTGTAATTGTGTTCTTACATAAAATGTATATAGATGACAATATTAGTTTATAATGCTCAAAATATACACTCGGTAAAATATCATTTAAAATAGGCAAAGAATAATAAAAAAACCAGTTCTTCAACTCTGACGCTTTCCAGTAACTCAAATCATTTTCAAGAGATCGTGCACACCTCTGTACAAATTCTGGTGTTTGTATGGCTTTTAATCTATTATCAACAATGAGCATGGATCGCGCAATAGAGAAATTTTTTTTTGAAAATTCTTTGTTGAACCAAAGATGTAACAACCTTTTCACAACACCTTCATAAACTGCATGCATTATATCCACTGCAGTCGATAAAACAGGTTGACGTACAATTTTGGATAGCATAGTGGGTCCTTTTACACCGCAAACTGCTTTGCCTATTTTTACAGCTTGGGATGCATGCAATTCAGTTTCACAATGGGTACGTAATACTATGTTCCTTTTGAAAGGATAAACCCTCAAAGACCGGTTTATTGTAACACCCTCTTGTTTACATAATTGGCATCCAAATTTACCATTAAATTGCTTCATATTTAAGAAAACAGCTTTAGCAGGCAAATCGCACGTTCCAAATAAAATTAGACCCCGAACTTTAACTGTTTTTGAATCGGATAATATGAAATCTACGCCTCTATACAAAGTTTCAAACGAATCTCTTAAAGGTTTTAAAAAAATATTTGGTTGTGGTTTTTTCATTCCAAACCACAAGCCAATCAATAATGCATTTTCCATTTTATGTCTATCTTCATAAGGAAGTTCATTGATAGTAACGTAAAATGCCCAAATACTAAATTTTGAAGACTTAAAAATGCTTAACCCGTCTGAATACCATGTGAAAGATATATTATTACAATCCGATAATATTGCATTTTCTTTTGTCATCTTTTTATATAAGGAACCATCATAAATGTCAGAATAAGCCATTTTATCTTGATGAGTATTATTGATGAAGCGTTTACTTAATTTCTGGTGAAAATTAGTTCTTTTATACAATGATTGCAGCTGAGAAATTAAGGATATTTCGAGAAAATAATTGCAATCATTGTTATCACACAGAGCACAGCAAGAATTTTCATTTTTTAACATTTTAAAACATTTAGAACAGTAAAAGTGTTTTGTTATAGGGGCTTGTGTGTTGTCAAACGATTTTTTAAATTCATACAACGATTTAGGGCAGTTATTGGGTTTGGGACATAATTCTGAATGGAAATCTAAGAAATCCGAAATACAAGCATCTGTAAGGTTATGACGAGCTTTAATTCCTAACATACATAATGTGTACTCAGATACAGTCATCGAGGAACCCAAAAAAACTTTCACGTTTGAATTCGATTTTGATTGATTATTTTCAACATCACTTTCATTTTCAGAGTCAGATCCAAAATGTAAATTATCCGTATTCAGAACATTATCATTATTAAAGTCGTCATCATTATCAGAGACATTGCAGATTCTATCACTATTATCAGACATAGTATCACTTTTATCATCGTTGCCATCATCAGAGACATTGCACATTCTATCACTCTTATCAGACATAGCGCCATTTTCATCATTGCTGTCATTATCATTCATATCATCGTTTTCATTATTGTTGCCATTATCATTCGTGTCGTACTTTCCATCATCACTATCAGAAATATCATCGTTTTCATGATTGTTGCCATTATCATTCGTGTCGTACTTTCCATCATCACTATCAGAAATATCATCGTTTTCATGATTGTTGCCATTATCATTCGTGTCGTACTTTCCATCATCACTATCAGAAATATCATCGTTTTCATGATTGTTGCCATTATCATTCCTATCGTACCTTCCATCATCACTATCAGAAACATCATCGTTTTCATGATTGTTGCCATTATCATTGATGTCGTAGTTTTCTTCATCATTATTAGACATAGAGTCATTTTCATTAACTATAAAGTAAATAATTAATTAAATTAATAATTTTAAATATTAATATCATCGAACAAAACTAAACATTTTAAAGATCTAAATAAAAATTCCTATTAATTGAAATAATAAATATTATAATAATTTTATTCTGTAATTATAAAAAATAAAAATAATCCCATTGAAATAGACTCCAATTTTATTTGAAACTCAGTTTTTTATGCGCACATTACTTGTTTTATGCAGAACGAAGATAATATCTACTTATTTAAATTTATTATTTATTTTAAACAAATATTATCAAAAGTAAATTCAAAAACTATTATTTGAAAATGAACATTTTTTATAAATTAAAAAGAAAAAAATTTTTCGTTATTTCAAATACAAATTTTATTCTAGTTAACAATTATAAAATCATTGAATTATCTCAAAATTTGTTTATTTTATTTAAGTAAATAGACCATAGATCGAATGAATAGTTTTTTTATAGTAGATCATTACAATAATATAGATTATTATAATCATAATTATTTATACTAGACTTTTACTATGAATATATTCATTCAAATCAAATAAATATGACAGCTTAATTAAAAATAAAATGCGTTTATTATCGTGTTATGAATGCATACAAAATATGCATTGATTATTTTAACTATTATTAAGAGAAAATGAAGTTAATTTAATCTTTTAATTTTCAGTGTGTCACTTAGTTTTTGTTGTCGAGAGATCATATGATAAAATAATTACAAAAATCAAATTGAACTAAATCGCATGAAAATTTTGCATATAACAACACATCAATTATGTTTTCAAGAAACAGCCTCTCTTTCTCTATCGTCTTTTTCCCTTTCTCTTTTCTTTTCGTGGAATTAAAATTATAATTAAAAAATTATTCTTACCTTCGTAATTAGAATAAAATGCACTTGCACTATTAACATCATTGTCATAATGTACAAAATTTATAGTTTGATTTTTCTCGGAATCATCGTCGATTTTTAAACAGGGCTTTTTGTTAATAATCTAAATATTATAAAAATATTTTATAAATTTTCTCTTAAAATGATTCTCTTAAAATAATAATAATAGTAAAAAATACTTACTGTACAATCATCGCTATCATCATCACTATTAGATTGTGTATGATTAAGATTCAACTTTTTTAATTGACGCTTGATTTTCTCACGTGTTTTCCATTCATAATCAGAAACTCGATGAGGTCTTACAGGCATTGTTAATGAAATAAACTAGTTACAAAATTATTATTATTATCATTTAATAACGATTAATACAGACCCATAACTATCTGTACACTGAGGCGTGAAAACTGTTGTTCTTTTAATATACAAGAAAATTATTTCGTGTCTCGTCCGTTCTAAACTTTTGAAGGAGTATACCTAAAATTCCAAACATCATTGCTTCAGTCGTTTTTGTTAGAAATGTTAGATGTTTTGTTTACAAGACTGTCAGACTGTTGTAGACTGTGCTTGAAAGGAGATAATCAAAGGGCGTTAACAAAAATATAGTAAATTTTCATTTTAATACGTAGTTGTGCTTTTTTCCATTTTAAATAATATTTTTAAAAATTTAAATCATATCAATAACATCTAATATTCAATTAGTATTCTTGAAATAAAGAATTAAAAAGAATCAAATAGTTTGCCATGTCTTTTATTAAATTTTCTTTTATTTTCCATTGAATTGAATTAAGTGTATATTAAGTTTGTACTGATTTTTACTATGAATTTTGTTTTTTACATTATTTTAAAGACAAAAATCATTACTACATGTTAGAATAAAATTTTTATATTTTAAAATATTTTTGTCATTCATACATTTATACACTTCAATCATCCATACGTAAATACACAGGCCAGTTTGTTTATCTTTTCTCTTTTTTTCTCTTTGTATACGCCTGCCTACTGAAAACGAAATTTTTCTTATTTATAGTTTGATTTGTCGTCTCTAATCGTCGATGTATTAGTACGATTTCGGCGCGCACATATAATACATCGAAAGGCGTTCCACTTTAAGGTGCTTATCAAATCATCAAAATAAACGTTTTAGATATTCCTTCGTTTTCAAAGTGAGATTCTAGTGATAATTATCATAAACTTTCTTGAGATTGTTAAACATGTTTGCTCTGGTTCAATGGTCAGCAAGTAGAGAAATAAGTATTGTATCAGTATCGGATATATTGAAATCAAAAGAAGAGAACGAAGAGACGCTAGTTAGATATGGAAATAAAGAATACAAAGCAATCATAAAAAGAATTAGTGGTAAGCATACTTTTTTAATTAAAATGTTTTATTAAATCATTTGATTTCATCCTGATTGTAATAGTTTAAATTATTCAAATTATAAATTATTTATCAGCATCTTTTGGGTTTTATTAAAGTCTATTTTGCAATCAATATTTTAATAATATTAAAGTTTTGTAAGTCAACGTTCTGATTACTTTCATTATTATAATCATCATTCTGTAGCGATTTAAAGCTAATGATTCTATATTAAGTTTATTAATAATATTCATAAATTTTAAAAGTATTGAATATTGATAATTTTATTTAAAACAAAATTTTTTAAAAATATTTTATTATTTAAAAATCAATTTATTTATCATAATTTACGAAACTCCTAAAACTCCTATTTTATTCACAATAAGTACTGATTAATTATAATAAAATCATTGCCACTTTAGCAAAAACAACTTCGACATTGTATTAAGGAAAATGAAAACAGAATGCAAACAAAAATAAATTATTTAATGAATTATCATATACGTAATTTATATCAATTTTTTTTTTATGAAATCATTACATTGCTTTTAATTTTTAAAAAACGAATAATAATAAAAATTTTATATGAAAAAATATCATCTAAAATATTTATTTTTCTAGATGATAAAAATTACTTAGAGATGCTAAATGTGACGCAAGATGGAATTGTTCAAATAAGAAAAAAAAGAACTTATGGAAAAAAAAGTAATAATAAAAGATCATTGGATGATATGCAAACAATAGAAAAGAAAAAGCAAAAATTTTCTATTGAAAAGAAAAAAAAAACACAAGAAGAAATCGATAACGATATATTAAACATGAAAAGCCTTTTCCAAAGTTCGGATGAAGAACCTGAAGGAACTAATAAGATGGAAAAGTTAAAGGAAAGGCAAATCAGTTCTGAAGATGAGGAAGAAATATTTGACAAGGAAGAATCTGACGAGGAAAAATCTGACGAGGAAGATACATCAGTCGAAACACAAAATGTACAAAATTCACAACAAGCTAAAAGTAAGGACTCACATGCTAAAAGAATAATAGAAAATACAATAAATGAAAGGCCATTAACAAATCAATTTGAAAACAATGACTAGCGCCAACAAAATAAGAGAACAACGTAATATAGAGTCGTCTGATCAACAGGTAAATTATCCATTAAATAATTAATGAATATAATTAAAAGCATGACCATTTTTATTTTATTATTATAAAGTTTATATTATTAAATTACAATTAACAATTTTGATTGAGATTTTAATAAATCTTCTATTTATTTTGTTTTATATCTTAATTTGATTCATTCATATAAATTGTATATGCAATTAATTTTTCAAAACACATCCATATATAACAAAAACTAAAAAACTTAAAAAAATTTATTATAAAATAGTATATTACACACCAAGGGAGGTAAAGTACTGGCGAGTCCATAGCACATATAATTGCCACCTCGAGCCGAAGGCGAGGGTGGCAAATATGTGCTATGGGCTCGCCATTTTACCTCCCGTGGTGTGTATACTATTTTTCGCCATACCCGGGCCGAAAATACAACTTTTGTTTTTCGGTGCCAGGACGAAAGTTGTACTTTCGGGCAGGGTATGGCGAAAAAATATTTAAACATGAAATATTTTATGTATTTATAGGGTATCGATCCTCTGAAAACTTGTCGAATGTGTGGCATGGGACGGGTACAACTAATTAAAGATTATAACGTTTGGATTGATAAAGTTGAACTAGACTTTATTTTACGTTGGGTACATAAACCGAAAGAAATGGTTAGGAGATTGTTGAAACAATTAGTAGGGGAGAATAATTTGAAAGATATGGTTGCTGTTGGGCGAAAAACTAAAAATAGTGTGGGTCGACCAGCAATTGAGAAGGATATATATAGAGCTGTGGAAAGTATGTTTATTCATAAAAACTTGTCTTTTCATATTTTCTGTTGTGTATGAATAATTATTTAATTAATTTAATTTATTTTTCCAGTATTTGTTAATAGAAAATGTACATCAAAATTATCAGCATCAGAATACACTACATGTGTTAATTTGATGATTTCATCACTGAGGAATCCGAGAAGAGGATAAGAAGTATGAAAAGAAAAAAAAAATTTCATTTTTTTTAATGTTAATATAGATTATTTTTTTATGAGAATTTCTTATCATTATATCATAATAATGATAAATAGTCCAGTAAAATTAGCTCGAAAAACCTTAAAATTTGACTTAATTAGTAACAGGTAACTAAAGTGAAAAATGAGTTCATTAGGTCAAAAGATATTAAAATTTAGAAAGACCCTCAAAATTTGGGCTGGCATATTTTTTTAAACAACGTTTTTATGTAAAAAATTGTGAAAAATCGATGTTTTTTGGATCTAGCTCTTTTCGTTTTTTAATAGGGTATATGAAATTTATAATACTTATAAAGGTCTTCAAGACGAATAGTTTAAGCCCTATTACATTAAATTTCGTTAATAATTTATTTAAATAATCGCAAAAATATAGTCAAAAATCGTTAAATGTTCAATAATTTTTTATTCCATAAAAAAAAGAGCTACATGCTTGTAACTTTGTAAAAAGTTGCCTTCTATCATCCTTAAGTTCCCATAATTTTTTCAGCAAAAAATATTAATTTGTTTATGAGATATTCAATTTGTTCACTAAAAAGAGGTAAAATGTAGGCCTCAAATGGACCCTATTGCGGTCATTTTAGAAAGAAATGACCATTGTCATTTATGCTCTTCGACACTTATATTTAGTGAAAATAAAAAGTTTGATTGACATTTTAATTATTTTCGCTGTTTAAATGGCGATCGAAAAAAAAAAATTTTTTTTCTTAATTGTTTTTTAAATTTATAGTCAGGATTTTTATGATAAGTGCAATGTTTGTATTAATTATTAGCCTGTAAAAAAGATAATAATCTAATTTTTTCATAAAAGAAATCAAACTTATTTATTAAATTATAAAAATAAACATGACAAGTATATAAAAAATGAAAAAAAAATATGCATATATTTTTTGTTATTGTTTATAACAAATTAATTTATTTATATAATTAAACAGGTATAACGACTGTTAATATTATCTCGCGCTACCCCAGATTAAAAAAAGAAACATCAAAATCGGTTAATATTTCACTGAGATATAGAAAATTTTTTCACAAGACAAATTTGAAGTAATCGAAAAAATTTTTTCTGTACTTGCAAAAGATGACGCGTTCCTCCCCTTTTCAAAAAGAATTGAAACTATACATACTTGAAAACAATCTTTTAAGGTTTTAAAAAACTAATTTTAATATCAGAAATGATCTTATATCAAAGTTCAAGTATCAAAGGATCTGTCATTAAAATTTCATTCCTTAATCTTTGTAAATAAACAAATGGCGAATTTGAAAAAAAAAAAATTATCTCAGCTCCTAATTATCACAGAATAACGTTTTTTTTTTTAAAATAAGCGTTAAGATTTAAGCAACAAGAATAAAAAAGTTGCATTTAAATATTTTTATTTTTTCATATATAAATTTAAAAAACAATTAAGAAAAAAAATTTTTTTTTTTTGATCGCCATTTAAACAGCGAAAATAATTAAAATGTCAATCAAACTTTTTATTTTCACTAAATATAAGTGTCGAAGAGCATAAATGACAATGATCATTTCTTTCTAAAATGACCGCAATAGGGTCCATTTGAGGCCTACATTTTACCTCTTTTTAGTGAACAAATTGAATATCTCATAAACAAATTAATATTTTTTGCTGAAAAAATTATGGGAACTTAAGGATGATAGAAGGCAACTTTTTACAAAGTTACAAGCATGTAGCTCTTTTTTTTATGGAATAAAAAATTATTGAACATTTAACGATTTTTGACTATATTTTTGCGATTATTTAAATAAATTATTAACGAAATTTAATGTAATAGAGCTTAAACTATTCGTCTTGAAGACCTTTATAAGTATTATAAATTTCATATACCCTATTAAAAAACGAAAAGAGCTAGATCCAAAAAACATCGATTTTTCACAATTTTTTACATAAAAACGTTGTTTAAAAAAATATGCCAGCCCAAATTTTGAGGGTCTTTCTAAATTTTAATATCTTTTGACCTAATGAACTCATTTTTCACTTTAGTTGCCTGTTACTAATTAAGTCATGCAAAAAGTCTAATTCTACTGGACTAAAAGTAGTTCTGAAAAAGGCAAATAAAATTTTAATTTTATCGTTCTAAAATGATAGAACCAATAATAATTATAATTTCATTATTATTATATCGAACTATATACTTTAATTTTTTTTTAAATTTATTATTACAATGTAAAAAAATGTATACAAAAATAAAAAAATAATTGTTTTGCAAAAAAATAGTTTTTTAATTCAATCTGAATTCCATAAATAAAATTATTATTTATCATATTTATGAAAATGTTAAGATTATTTTTGAAACTTAATATATACATCGGCGAACCATTGCCAATACATCGGCGAACCATCGCTAATCCATCGGCGAAGCATCGCCAATCCATCGGCGAACCATCGCTAATCCATCGGCGAAGCATCGCCGATACATCGGGAAAATTAGTAAAAAAATATAAAATTTAAAAATTTTGCGATGTATGCGCAATATATGGGCGATATCTGGGATTAGCCCCGTGGAGAAATATCGGCGAAATAATATAATATTTCGCGGAGATATGGACATAGCTCGGCGATGGATACGCGATGGTTCGCCGAAAGTATTTGCGATATTTCGCA